>JAHLJT010000631.1:206091585-206127714 GCA_031308135.1 Acheta domesticus | reverse complement strand
ATAATGTGGCTTCGGCAGTGTTAGTTCAACCCAAGTTCGCAGGTTCAAACCCAATCTAAGTAATGGATTTTTGATGACGAAAAAAATCTTTTGCACACCTTCGGAGGGGGAAGTAGAACCGGCTGTCCCATGTTGTAAATTGACTGTATTTAAAAGATACTCAAGCCTAAAAGAAGCCTCTGAGCAAAATTTAAATCGCCTGTTTCGTCTCCCTTGTGATACCTTCTGATTGTTACACGGTAAAAGGAACATAGCGGAATTTGCGTGGTCAGCGGTAAAGCATACCTGATAGCCTGAGCTCCGATACGGAAAATATGGCATAATTGAATTGTGTTGGATGAGAAGATGAATAAATGTGGAAAAGAAGAAAGGTAAGAAGTTGGAATTTCCTTTCATTTTCAATATTTCATTCGTACAAATAGAAGATTAAGATTTTGTATTCGTATAATTTCCTATTTATCCTTCTTTATTCTCGCGCTCTTTCTATTGGAATGGGCTTGATCTCAATTTGTTATTTACCTCAATTTGAAATTGAAAAAGAAGAGTGGTAAAGAGCAATCAGACGCAGTGGTCCATCCCTGAATAACTGCTCCCATCGACTTCTCTTACAGGCCACCTACGAAGATTCCGGTCTCGTTCAAAAGAATGATATCTAATGAATTAGTTTACATTTGTATTGTATAATTTAAAAAAAAAAGACTTAATATGATTGTAACAGTATTGTACCTCATCTTTTGTGTCAAGGACCCCCATCTCGATCAGGTTTTTGCCTAGTTTCCCTGATCCATTGAGCAAATGCTGAGATGGCCCCTTGTTTTGCTTCTGGACGTTAATGAAGCTGCACTACGCGCACGTTTTGTTGAACACTCCTTTGCTTGTAGTGGTAGGAGCAGAGATGAAGGTGAGTTACTATTTTGTTAGCAAAGCAGAAAAATCAAATCTGCAGTTCGTTTATCATTGCAAATAAGCTTTCTATAAAACGGGAACGAAAATGTCTATTTTTCAAAGTTGCTAATCTCACGCTTTTTTAATTTTTACTAGCGTACCCTTGCGAGAACTCTTGCATGTTAAATCCCACCCTTTCCCTATCCATTTGTCTATCCGTTCCATAAAGGAGAGGAACTACTAATGTACTTACAGAATATTTAACAAAACAATGCAATTGATGTTTGAAACAAATTTTCAATTAAAGTTTATTCAACATTATAGAGAGATGTTCTTGGAACAATTCATACTTCTTTAAAAACAACATTTGAAGACATTTGTCAGTCTTCCTTGAGAGTTAGCTTTTCGTTTTCCTTGATAGTCAAATAATAGAAAAGGTTTTTACTCTTGCGGAAGCCAAGTAAAGTAGTGCGAAAATACCGGATCGGGCAAGAACAGACCTACTCATTGCAATGTTATTTAACTTTCCGTGATTTGTTATGAAGAACCGAGTGGTTTTCGGAGAGTCAGGGTGCCAGCTTGCTGGGATGAGAAAATTGAAAAATTATTTTTTACTAAAAAGTGTTGAATTATTTTCTGCGTCCTTACGTACATCAAGAAAAACAATTCCGAGCCAAAACATAATCAAATTAATGTTTTCACCTTTGAGTACTAAATACCATTTGTTAGCATTAGAAACAATTTAGTAGGCATTAGTAAGCCCACTTCAGTACATGGGAATGTTGCTCAAACTATGTTTGCATTTTTAATATCTTAACGAACCGACACCTTGAGTTTAACATCAAACGGTGTTTTATTTACAATATGAGTTTGTAGTTGGGCGTTGGTGTACATACTTCCAGATACCGCCAATATTTAAATCGTGCGTTTGGACTGCGATCGTTGGCAGTTGTCGGGTGACTTGTCGGGTGATTACTATTCTTTCTATAATTTTAAATTTAGTTGTTTTTAATTGATTCACATAGTATTGTAGGCTAGCGGGTTTTGATTTTTGTATTCCATTTATTTCATGCTATTTTACTTTAGCTACTTTAAAAAGTTTGTTCTTGGTCTTGTGCCATAGCACAAGTTTTCCCCCACTACCTCTGCGTACCCGTGCGAGAACTCTCGCATGTTAGACCCCACACTCATCCCTATCCTTCTATTTCATTCTCAGAGGGAAAGGAGTTAACGAAACGTGTTTATTTGTATCTATACTACTTACTACTATCTATACTACAATACTTTTATTTGTATCTATAAAGGTAACTTGCAATGCACTAACACAATTACTAATAAAAATAAAAAACAATGCAATTAATGTGTAAAAGAATTTTTCAATAAATATTTATTCAATATCATGGAGAATTTGCGTGGAACAATTCCCAACACTTACTTAAAGACATTTTTAAAATAATTATTCAATATTCTTTGTCAATTAGGTTTTAGTTTTTCGTGATAGTCACAAAAATATTAGCTTTTTACTTTTGAGAACGCTACGTGTCTGAACCCGTTGACTTGAAAATTTCATCGAATGATAACGAAAATATTGGTACGGGTAAAACACAAACACAGTCTTCACTCTTCACTGAACACCCACATCCTTCCACAATTAAGTACACAGCACTTATAGACCATGAAAAAACGTCAATTGAATAGTTTCACTACACGCATAAGAAACAATCTTCATAGGTATAGGTATCAAGCAACTATAATAGTACTTCCAGTTGTTGCTGGAGAGCAAATCTTGAATTAATGATTATGCAAATAAACCTCGTCAGACAGCACAAACTACGGTGTTAACAGAAAGCGTAAATAAAGATTGTCGAATCTAAGCCTTCTAAGTGAGTGGCCACAAAATTGCTACCAGCAGGAAGGGCTGAAATATTGAGGTGGTCTTGATAGTATTGGAGCGTGAAACCGAAAAGTTAATTGAATGGATTGGAGGATATGTCATCTTGTAGATTATGGTTTTCAAAACGTCTCTTTGAGGCCTATGGCCTAAAAATTTTACTTTTTAAGGCTCTAAAACGCTTTGTCTATGAGTTATTTGCCGATATAGGTTGACATGTGATGCGGGTTGCATTTTACACGAATATTTCGATGCGTTTTTTTTTTAAAGAAATCATCCATATTTTTAATGTCAAAGTTGAATTCATCAAGTCTCCGTGAAATTCTCTTCCTTTAGAGCCCTTATGTATAAAGATTGGTTGCGTGTAAGAGCCGGAACCCAAAGGTATACTACTGAAATAATACAGGAGACGATTGTTTGTTTGTTTAAAAAAAATATTCATCTTTCAACTATTTATAGTTAAAATGTTGGGAAGGGATTCTGGAACTCAGAATCCAAGAAATCGTGTGCAATGATCTTATCCCTCCTACGCCACATTCAGTTTTTCTGTTTTTTTGACTAAAAAATTCAAATCAAATCTCTTAAACTCCCTTGACGAGAAGGCATTCTGGAACTCAAGAAAAGATGAGCAGATGATGTTCTCCCTCATATATCACATTAAGTTTTTAGTTTTTTTTTCTAAAAAATTCAAATCAAATCACATAGACTCCCGTCACAGACTCCGGCCTGATCCCGTTGAGCCGCGCCGCCGAATCTTGCAATCTCGTCTAATCCTTCCAGACAGCAGTTTGCTGCGCAGAGCTCCGCTCAAAACTAGTGCTCGAACGGCCTACTCCTTTGGGCGAACCTTAGTTTTTAGCTGGCAGCCTTCTTGATGAAGTACTCTTCTGGGTTTATGTGCGTATAAAACAGCTAAAAAGTTATCGTATAGTGATTAATTTAATTTCTATTAATAATGTGATGCTAACTTCCATAATACGATGTGAAAAGGTTTCAAACAAAAGAGTTTGAAAAAGACCTCTTTAATCATTTGCAGGAGTGTTTATAAGTCGTTGCTTGCGGTTGGTGAGGAAGCGGACATCCCTTGATACTGCATATTTGTTTAATTTGGAGGTATTTGCATTGTTTACATAGGGAGTGGTAGATTGTAAGTTGTTTTCAACTTCTGTGAATGTTGGTCACGAGTTGTATTAAAATTGTAAATTACTTTTTACCGTCCTTACATACAAGAAAAGCATTTACGAGTACATGCGCGAAGAAAATTTAAAGACAAAAATTTGGTGCCGGTTTTGAGAAAAATTGCTTTTTAAAAATAATAATTGGCTATATTTCGCGCAATGTTAGGCAAAAACTACTCAAATTTTCGAAAAATTATATATGACCTTATTTCAAAATCAGGCTTCAAAGAACAAGTTTAGTTAAGGGAAAAATATCTCTTCAGTGTTTTAGTTGCGGGAAGATTCCGAAAAAATTGCACATTTTCAATTCTCGAAAAATCGGGTATTTCAACGAAAATGAAATCTTTACCAATTTATTAAGCTTCATTTATGCTATTCCACAATTAAATTTAATAAATAAAATCGGGCCCTTTTTTAAAATTTTGAAAATGTTCCAGGGGCTTCATGTAAAGCCCCCCCCCCAATTAAAATATCCTTTCCCAATCCAAAGCACCACGACATCAACCAGATCGATTGAGGAACATCAATTTTGGAGAATATCAGCTAAACGATTTAGGTGCTAGCGTTGACCACAGACAAGCAGACGGAGGAACAGACGTTTTGTCGTAAGCCGATTTTTGTGTATCAAGGACCCGCAAAACATGGATTCTGGGCATACCACGTGTTAGATCATTTTTTTTATATTTATCAACTGGATTTATCCTCCTTTTCTTTACCAGGGCCAGGCAATATGAGTTTTGCCGTCGAAAATTCGCCATTTTCCGACGCGTGATTACAATACTTTCTCCTCTTGCGTACGCAAGGGCGAGAAAGCGAAAGCATGATGAGTGAAACTTTAAGGTTTGTCATAGTAAAAGATAAGATTTAATACTACATAGAAATGTATTTGTTTTTTGTTCAGACAGATGCACACTGTCGAGAAATGTTGAACGAGGATTGTTGTACCTCCATTCATTAAACAAATCATAACATATACAACTTTTTGGTCTCGTTTGACTAGAATATATAAGTTGGATGCTTTCGATGAACTAGGATACCACATTACTTTCCATAACATTTATTCTGAATCCATCAATGATGTTAGAGAACTAATCATATTCTGGTGGATTTTCCTCGTACTACCCGGCAATTAATATAACATTATGATCTAACTTTCTTCTTTAATATATATAATATTTTATAATGATAATATTTAAAATAATATTTTATATAATAATATATAATATTTTGATTAATTATTTACAACGATCATTGGCCTATTTATGTACCGAAGTCGATTCACCGTGAGATAATTTGAGGGTGTGACAAGATCGTCTGTACAGATTCTCGGTTACGAATCTTTATGTAATAGATATTTCTATTTCTATTTGGATTCAGGAACTTCTTATCAAAAGATAAGTAACAATATCTGCTTCAAAAATCAAGTAGTTATAATTTCGGGTTTTTCTGTTTCACATAAACAAATGAATGAAAACATTCATGGCCATATGACAACTCCTAAAAACTAATAACAACCCCGTCGTTATTTAATAATTTTCGTTACTCCTCTCTTACATGCATGACCCTGACATATTATTTTAATTGAAAATTTATTTAAATCTATTCCAAATCTTGATCGTATTACATCATTTAAATTTACATATCCGATTTCGGAACTTCCCTTCACGAGTCCTCTGCATTCTTGGCCGTTACTCCCGCGTCCACTCAAAGTTCCATTTCAGTTTAGTCCAGTCCCAATTGTGACACAATCCTTTCCCCACATGTTTTGTATTTTTATATCGCTCATAGAATCTGGATCCGTTCTACGATCCGACCGCCGTCGAATCTCAATGCTTTCTCCGTGTTTGTTCATATTACGCGTTCTCCTTTTGTCTCCCCGATGCGCAGTACAGTACCTAACCCGTTTCTTTTTCGTTCCACCACCCAGGATCTTCCTTTTCTCCTACACATTCTCGTTTCTCATCCCCGGATTACTTCCGTAATTTAATTCACTAACCACGGAATTTACTCTTGTGTCCATTCGCTTTTTTATTCACGACTAATTCTCCTATTTTTTCTATATTAATTACACTGTTCTCTTGCATTTTCATCATTTGTTACTTTGTCAGATGCTTGTCTTATGTCCCTCATTGTTGATGTTATATTTATATTTTCTATTGAATTTGGTCACCTTTTGTATACGCCCTGTGATAAATCATCACAATAACAACACCCTGCTAGTTTTGTCACCAGTGATAGATTTTACATGCCATGAATGTTGTAGTTGTGCATTTTACCCTGGAGAATAAGATTTGCTCGAGTCGTAAGATAAGATATTTATGTTTGTGAGTTGAAGCCACAGATCCGTATGTTCTTCCCGGGATTTTAAGTCTGTACCTCCGGCACCTAAATTCCGTCGGTTTATCTTAAAGATTACAATATTTAGTTTTCGGACGTTTGTCATCGCATTTTGTCAAGCTTCATGTAATCATTTGACATTCCGTAATAAGTTTTCACTACATCTATCTTCGCTCCACATCTAGGAAAACCATATAGCAATTAGGAATAATATATTCTTTTTGTTTTCACAGATAGCATCTCCCAGTGCAGTTTCTGTTTCCTTTCAATATTTCCGTTCTGGGCCATTTAAGCATTAGTTATTGTAACTTTTCCTCCAAGTTCAACAGTTGGAAATGGAATCTAGTGGTGCTAGAAAATGTCACATACATCGTACTAATTAATTCTATTTCTTTTTGAATCAGGCATTCATTTTGAGTTTTTCCTCGGCCCAGTTGCTTCTATTTGCGCCCTAGGTTTCCCCGCAATAACAATTCCAGTGTTGCCAGATAGCACCATAATTATGGAATCGTACCTTAATTTACACCGTAAAGGTACTACAATACCATAAATGTACCATAATACCATAATTATGCCCTAATTTTTTAATAATTAATTAAGTGAAATATTACTGATTTTATTCTATCTTGTGTGTTAAAAAATTAGTACATTATTTATTATTGTTTTTACATACGCAGGATTGAGATATTTCACTTACCTTAATCACAATTCACATCTTTTGTGCTCTGCATTGGGCAACTTTTGTGATATTCCTGCTATTATTTAAAATCCAATCTTATCTTCATTGCCCGCTTAGGCAGCCATTTGAGATATACCCCCTTCTCAAACTGATATTGATATTAATACATCTTGATACTATTTACAGTCTTATGGATATCATAAAGGGATTACTTCCTCTGCAATGAGCCATATTATTATTTCTTTCGTTGCCCTGCTATGCTCATAAATTCTCTTAATGTTAACATATTATTACCTTAGCTTCATTTTTAAATCCAGTCATGGGTTTCGACACACAACATTTCTCACCCTACCTGCTGCATGTGGACGTGCAATTCCATACAAAATTACGATTCCTGGAAGTTCTGTGGATTAAAACTAACTATTGAATTGATGGCAACTACTGTACATCACCTGCCCTGTCCCTATGAAAACAATAAATATATCCGCACGTCCAAACGACTTTATAATAATTATAATAATAATAATTTTATTGTAATATTCTCAAAAATAAAAATATTTTCAACACATCGTTTTTCAAAATATTATGACCTTTCTAGCAAGTCCAAACAAAATCTGTGCAGTTACGGCGAGTCCCGTAGAAATAGTAATTGAAATAGAAGTTGTCTGTGAACCATATTTGCTTCCCGGACATATTAAAACCAACTAGAATTACATTCTGTGAACTACGTAAGACACACGGGACAGTGAATGCGATATTATCAGCTTTTTCTTTAAAAAGAACAAAAAACAAACAAACAAAAAAAAAACGACATTCTTACAAAATTCTATTGAGCTCAAGAATGGAATGATTAACTTTTCCTCTGCACCAATAATAAAGTACCGTGCGGTTTTGAATAAAGGTCGTAAGATTACTACAATGACTTCTTAGTGTCAGATGTCTTCTGGCTCGATGTATTCCGTGGGATGTCCTGGATGCCCTTATTATCGCGCTCTCGTCTATCGTTGAAACGGATTACAAATGCTCCCAGAATGTCCTCGACTATTTGATACTTTATAGAATTCAATAATTTCTATTAAATTAATTCGCGGACGCGACCTACCCTTCGGGTGAAACACCTACACTCGACTATTTCCGGCAACTTTTTATTAACAATTACACCCATCTACGGAGCTATCCTAATATAAATTCCTGATTTAGTGAACCAAAAATGTTTACTCCCCAGACGTTCTCTAAATCCGGAGTCGACTGTATACACACACACACACACACACACACTCACACATCTCTCTCTCTCTCTCTCTCTCTCTCTCTATATATATATATATATATATATATATATATATATATATATATAACTATATCATGCGAATGCCGGAGCAGTAGCCTAAAACGGACCACGGACCGCAAGCGATCTTTCCTTCCGTTTTCTTATCTTATCTTCGCCCTTTACACACAAACACACACACACACAGTTACATTGACTATACTCATATCGGGAGACCGGAGTATAGTCGAAGTATTGAGTTATATTATCTAGACCTAATTTATTTGTTTCTCTATTAAAATCGTAAAGTAAGAATTAATGACCCGACAACCAAATGTGCAAACACTTTGACTATCATGTGTGATGCACAATGGGTTTGTGCGACTGGCCCCGTGCATCATATACGATCACGTTCAGAGCTGTGGATTTTTGCTTGCGAATCATATACAATCACAGCATCATTGAAATCAAGTGGGTTACATATTCTGCTGGCCAAGTGTAAAAGATTTTGTCTTTGGCTATGGTTGGTACCCCTGAGTCGCTGGAAATATTATTTTTTTAGAGCACCTACGCCCAGAGGTTGGACACATAATTGGATGACCTTGGTTGCACAATGGAGCCCAATGAATTGTTATCGTATAAAGCGAAAATATATAATAAGTGTTTTCTTTCTTGGCGCGTGGGGTCTTGTTTTCACGATGGAATATCTCACGGTATTTCCCGTCGTTCTTCGTCGTGCCGCCAGGAGTCGCATGATCGCGACTGTATCGAGCAGTGCTGGCAATCATGAGACCCTAGCGGCACGACCAAGAACGACACGAAATACCATGAGATATATCGTGAAGACAAGACCCCACGGGCCAAGAAATAAAAACGCAAGTTTAGTTGTAAATTCTTATTGTTTTTTTGAGAAAATTACAAACACGAAAATGAGTATAACTGCTTTTCGTAATTAGTTATTCGAATTGTTGGAGGTAAACAGAAATACTACTCAGACTCGTGCTGCAAATAGTAAGCATGTGCAGAAACTGTAGTGAGGCGTCATTACAACACTTGCTATCAGAAATTCTCCAAAATGAAGGGATGTGCATTCGCTATCAAGAATAGTAAACAGGTGTCTCTGAAATGCCAGGGATATCCATACAACTTCATGTGCATGACTGGCTTTTTCATAAATCATAAATCAGTGCCAATTAGAATTGTTTCTCGGAAGCATTTATTTCAGTTCTGTGAAAATAAATATCATTTACACGTGAATGTTATTTTACAAGTATAATTCCATCTTCCTAGTAGCACTAATGCTGTGCATCAGAATCGATGTACATGGCCACAATAAATCCTTATTTTCTTTTGCGTATTAAAATGGCCGTGTGCATCATAAGAAATCACACAAATTGTTGCAGCTAAAATTGCTTTGTACAGGAAAATAAAGTTTTATTCAACATTATGCATTAATTTTGAGTGAAATTCTAAAGGAGAGTGGTCTTGGCCAGAATCAAAAGTTCACGAAACATCCCCTGGCAGTTAAACTAGTTTATAGTGTTAAATTTTATTGGAAACGAGCGGCGTTATGTGCGAGTTTTCAAATTTGTACGAATTATAACAGAAACGAATTTGTACAATTTTTTAATAAATTGTTTCGAAATTACTTTTTTGTATAACAGCATTGACATTTTACAAGATAATGGAAGTTAATTTTTGAAAACAACTTAACACGGGTATATGACATTGTGCGAAAAAAATGTCGACTGTTCTGTTTACCGCTATCGTCCAATGATTCTCTCGCTGCGATTGGCTGAATGCGTGATGAAGCATTTGTTCGTACCATAAACTTCAAATACTTCATAACTTGTGCCGCAAAATGTCGCTTTATGAACGATTTCTTGTAACAGAAAAGGTGTTTATAATATTAGAATAAAAAAATTAAAATTTTAAAAATAAACACAAAATCAATTAGGAATAAAAAAATTAGATAAACCCAAAATAATAATAAATAAAAAATAATGAGATGGCTGAGGCTTGTGGAGTTTTAACAATTTTCAAATTCATAAACATCAATCGCAGATCACGTTCAGTAATGTGTAATCTGTTCCTCTTTGATAGCAAATTAACTTCCGCACTGAACCCACGCTCAGCCATGTAGGATAGAGCAAATGTGATTAATAATGTCTGTACAGAATTCTCTTCTCTTTGAATGTCGGCAAAATTAATTCCTCGTCAATTGAATGAGGTTTTCCTGCTTATGCGTAGAACATTATACGAGGCTCGTAGGCAATAATCTTGTTTAGAAGCCGACGAAAAGAAGTTTAATACAGTTGGTCATTTTAAAAGTTTCTTTTCCAGTTCTTCAAAATAGGATAAATATTTGTTCGTCTTATCTCCATGCATTTTATCCAAGTGTTTATGTAATTTAGATGGTTTCATAAATTCATTCGAAAAAAACTTTTTTTGGTCGTCCCTCTTGACCGTCTGCATGCCCCCAGTTGTCCCTGGATCCGCTTCTGTCCCCATGGAAATATGGCCGGGAGAGGCGGCTCATTGCATCAACTGATGTCACTGCAGTGCCTCTGACCGAGTCAGAATTTTCGACACGAGCTTGTCGAAAACCCTAGGTCGAATTCAGTCGCTGTCTGGAGGAGAAGTCTAGCAGCCGTTGCTCTGATCAGTAGTTTTCCGTGGTTTCTCCTTACAACACCTGACGAATCCCGGAGCAGCACCCTAACAAACGGGCCACGGAAGCGCACGATCTTTCCTTCCTATTCCTTGTCCTATACTCATCCTTTACTTACACACTTACACGGAATATACTATCACACACGCCGGGATACCTGTCGGGGGCTTAGAGCTTGTCCCGGCTGGGGCGGTGCCCTACTGGTGGGAAATACCTGGTTGCGGACAACCTCACTACTCGATGGTAGGTCGACGCCGGATCTCGTCTCACCATCGCGAGGAAAATCACTCTCGATGAAAAATACGTGCACTACACTTACGTGACTAATGACCTCAGAAGTTGACGTGCCCGGAGTCACTAACATCCAATCAATCAACCCATGGAATTATGCCTCCAGCGGATACTGGGGAGCAGTGGCGGCTGTTCCTTAAGGGCTCTAGGGTGGCGCCCTCCTCAGAAAAAGCAACCTCGGGAAGTTTTGAAGAAAACTAACTTGCAATGAGTTAACTCGTGAAATTTGTGCGTACCATCAGCGCAAATTTGGAGGAAGAATTTAGTTTTATGTGCTCCCTTAAGTGAAAGATACATGTTTTTAGAATGGGTCGCATCGTGGACTATTGTGAGTCCATCCGTAGCTGGTCCGTCCGTAGCGAGACAATGATGGCTTGAGGAAGGTTGACTTACTGGGAGTTGGATGGTGGAAGGGTTTCGTTATTAAGGTTTTGTTCAGCAAAATCAACGCCTATTAACTAAGCCGATAATATCGACCCTTTCATCTGATTTTCTAAATTATCGTTATTTTGCTGGAAATATTTTTTAATCTCTTATTTTCGCGTGAGGACAGTTGTAACTTCCGTTATCAATGTAAAAGTTGTCTTAGCCAGAAATTAATATCCCGAAGCTTGCAAATAGCTTGTACACTACATGCAATGATTTTCTTCCTTCAAGAAACCTTTTGAAGAAGTAAAATGTATGTGACAGTTCGGAGCAGTTCGGAGGGAGTGCGGAAGCGGTATCGTCTCGCTGGGAATCTACGCTTTATAAAGTGATTTCCGTGATTTTCGAATGTCGCCGCTACCTGTATCTCATCAGAACATTGAAAACATTGAAACATTTTTGTTTTCAAATACTGAACAAACGACCTTCTCATTGTTCAAATATTGAACAATTCAAAATATTCATATAATTTGTTAAAAATCAGTTTACCAAAAGATTAAAGTATTTTCTTCTCGTAATTATTTTAAAATAGACATTGCTTAATTTCATGTTTATGCAGACGCCTTAAGAAAAGCTCAAAGTTCGCTGGAAACTTGAAAAATACAAGTAAAATAGGTTCTGTTTGTATGTTCGTTTGTTCTATAATTGATTGACTTCAGTTTTTATGAAAGGAAGCTCTGGCGGTACACTCCTTTGCGAGTCCGAAGAGGTCCTTTGCAAACCCGGAAAAACGGGCTCCAGTTTCTGAACGTCGGTCGTAGGAGACTGAAGTCCTAGTCGCGATCCGATTCGATTGAGAACTGTCGTCATCGTCGCCCTAATTTCATAATTTCACACATTTGTATGTTCCGTCGCTTGCCTCCGAAGAAAGATTTTCTCTCCGACAAATGTTAAGAGTTTTGACAGATCGGACTAAAAGTACACGCTTTTGGATGTTATGGAATAAGAGAATTCGTTGAGACATTGCTGCGCTGTAGCTAAGCGTTTCCGAGCAAAATAATGAGAAACATTCGTCCACCTCAGTGTGAAAGGTACGCTGTTGTGGTTTTTCTACGTCGTAAGGAATTGACGCATGTGTATATCGACAAGAAAAAAATACTTGAAGAATACTAGACATACTTCTAGTATTTTACTTCTAGAAATACTTCTAGAAGATTACAATGTTGACGGGCCTTCCCGGGGGGCCGTGGCCCCCTCCCTCCGAAAATGTTGACAGGGGTCCCATAGTCCTACGTAATAAAACGTTGTATTTTCGGAAAACGATCAATTCTTGATTTCACCCTTTTTTAGGCTGACATTTTGGGAGAATTGATACAAGGCATTTGGGAAAGAGGCTCTGTAAAATATTAAAAAAACTATTTAAAAATAAACAATTTATTTTTACCATTTTTTTGCCATTAAAGTTATTCCATTCATCTTGTATTATGTTTTATGTATTTACTACTGAAATACGTCATTTACAAATAAATAAGTTTAATGTAAAATGGGCTCAGTGCGAGACAGAGAGGCCCAGAAATGTAGTTGGTCGATCTCTTGTTGTACTCGTAAACTACGCACGTCTTTATGCATCACTGTTTGTATTTTTCTTAGGTTGCTGACCTCTTACAAATGCTTAAAAGGCATCAAACTTCACAGTGACCTAGGTTCTTTACAGATATCATGATATCTATATATGTATATATCTACATATATATATATATAAATGATATTTTCCTATATAGGAAAATAATGAAATCAACTCTTGTCTTGCATTTTTATACTGCTCGTGGCACATGAAATTAAACACAGATTTGATCTGCACGGACGTTGCCGGTGTTGGAGGGGGTGAAGCCCTCCAATATTTTTAAGTAAATCCGCTAGTTTTGTAGCATTCTCACATTTACTTTTAATGTATTAACTAGATTAAAACTACATACAGTGTACTTCAGAGGAGACGAATGGTGGCTCTGCCGGTATGAACAAAGCTTCAGCTCCCTTCGGAATCTGAGTAGTTCTCAAGGAACACAGAAACGATTAAATTTCACTTACCACGCACATCAGTATTTGCTGCTTATTTTTATTCTAGATAAGTGAGCGACCAGATTTATTATGTGGAAGTGACCTAGGTAGGACAATCTTTTGTCAATTTGGCATTACATAATTGGTAGAATGTGGTACTGGTTAAAATAATTCAGTATTGCATATCATCGTCAACGGTTTAGGCCATTAATCCCGTACGTATAGTGCAACCCGTACTCATAGTGGCGGTGGCGGTGATTGTCTTCTGATGGAGGCGAGATCCGGCGCCGACCAACGTCAGCTTGGAGGATTTTCCCCAAACTGGTATCGCCCACCAGCAGGACACTGCGCCAGCCGGGACAAGCCCTAGGCTCCTGAAGGGTCTCCCGGCATGTGTGGTAGTGTAGTGCATGTTAGTGTCAGTGTGTTTAAGTAAAGGATGAGGATAGAACAAGAAAGAGAAAAGAAAGATCGTGCGCGGTCCGTTTGTTAGGGTATTGTTCCGGCATTCGCCTGGTGTTGATGGATAAACCGCGGAGAACTACGGACCAGAGCAGCCGGCCGCTAGAGTTCTCCTCCAGACAGCGATTGAATTTGACCTAGCTGACTAGCTAGTGTCGAAAATCCTGTCATGTGAGGACTCGAACCAGAAGACTTCCCGGTCAGAGGCACTGAAGTGACATCAATTGATGCCATGAGCCACCTAAGTCCGTTAAACAATTTCTTTCCATGTTCTCAATTTTTCGTGTCAGAAACGACATGACTGTAGAATCACGAACAAAGTAGAGCTTCTTTAATTTTAATGAAGACTTGTACGAATAAACATTTGTTTTCTAAGTTTTGCACCAATGAAGACACTATTGTCGTCGTCGTCTTTGTTGTTGATGTTTAAAGCAGTCGATCTTGTAAAATTCTCCATCGGTCCATATCTGTCATTAACAGCGTTGTTGGAAATTTTGATCCTGGCATCACGTGACGAACGCTAGAAACAATTTTATTCATTACAATATTCGCCGCCAGGGACTGTAGTCTGGTGGCTACATCTCCACACTGCACTTTATCTACCTGGAAAAGTACCCAGGTGGGGGTCTTGGACACATCATCTCTAATCCGCACCCCGGCCGGCGCACAAGGATGTCGGCAGGCAGGTAACCGGGTTCGGTCGGTACTCAGTTAGCCGTCACGGCAACCTTCCCGTACAAATCCTGAGTGATGGGCCGCCCTGCCAGCTCAGAGCTACTAGCTTTCCGGGCTAGTACCGGAGTCAATATTGTTGTATGACAATGCGCCACTCACATGCGCCGGGACACCAAGTCCCTACTCTTTTCCCAGAGTATTGGGCCACTGCCACGACGAATCCGAAAGCCCGTCAAAGGACCGCTCGGACTAGGTCCGAGGGGCTCCCGGCTATCTTCTCGTCTCCCCTCTACCCACACTTTTAGGCGAACGACTTGGGTCGGACCGTAACCAAGGCAACCTGACGGTAGGTAGTGTCCCGCCGGACTTCTAAATGTGGATTCCAGAGCACCCCGAGGGGTCTCTTTCACCCCATCCTGTCTTAAGGTCGACGTGCCAGGAGCCCGACTGCCAGGCCGGGTTGAACCGACAACGAGAAGCTTAGCATCGCCTACTCACTGCCTCCATCTTGAAGCTAACGGCGTGAGTGCCACCGTCAAAATCACGGTCCGGGTGATCGCCTACAACCAACTACGTGGCCGCGATCCCCCTCCCCTTGCGGGGGCGCCGCCAGTGACTGACACAAGAAAGTTTATTGTAGAGTCCCTATAAACACAGAGTAGCGCAACCGCTGCCTTTTAATATCGTCTCATCGATAGCCCCGACAGGCAGCATTCAGAAGCTGAAGGAAAAGTATAACAATGGTGACGTTGTGAATACTTTCAAGAGTATTAATTTTTGTTGGGGGCAGATTCATGTTTCTCAACACACAGAATACCACACATTTCCGATTCTCCTGACAACTGGATATACAATGGCGGGATCGGTGAAACAATGGAATGCGCTACTCTCTGTAACTAGTGGTAGTAACTAGTTCATCATATTTTCTATCCGTTACTTAAGTTGTTCTCCAAGTTCAACAAAATGGGACCCACTTCGGACGGGAATAATCCGATGATTTAATTGTGTCGAGCATTTATCCATCGTTCTTTTATCGTCATGCGATAACTGTGATATGAAACACTGCGAATGTTTCAGACATTGTACATAGATTGCACGCAGATGGTTTTGAAGTTACACCAATTTACCATTCGGAGTTCACAACCATTACGCCAATCCCTGTACCACTTGGGTCGGTCTAGTTTCCATACAAGTGCGTTCTCTCCATTCTACCTTGAAGGGACATGAAGTTGTGTGCAGAAAAGAGTAAAATGATAGCATGCTGCTCTCTGGGAGGGATAAAAATACTCAGTTAATGGGATTAGAAACGTGAAAGTTTAGAGCAAGTGAGATGATATTTGTTATATATATGGGATACATAAGGGAGGGAAATGGCGGACATGAGGCGCTGAAGAAAATTGGAGAAAATTTAATAATGTAAAACTTGCTCAATGAGGAACGTGTATAATGCGGAAATATGTCCAACGCGCACATAAAAAGCGATTCTCGGAAATGTCAAATCTATAGTATTACATTGTAAAATGCGGAATCTTGACTAATGCGGAAAATATATTGATCCCTTGAGATCCCGGTTGAACATGTTTTACTGTAGCCTTTTATTAGATCAATCGACGATTCAGACTCATTTTCCCTGAACAAAATTGTAGTTATGTAACAGGTACGTAGTTGACATGTAGCAAGCGGCAAATTGCATCAAGAGGGAATGACTAACGTAGTCGCCGACGATATCACGACTAGGCAATTACAGCCTAGAGAAAGGAGAATTGCACGCCGGCCAGTCTGTATCGAATTATTGATTTTAAGCAGTTCTGTTCTGGAGCACTCGGTTTAATGAAGTGCCAACTATGATAGTCAACGCTGGCGCGTTTTAGCAATTTCGATTCAAAAGGTCGCGGTTTCTAATCCTAGCTCAGGCATGGATTTTCGTGTGTGTTGGGGAATAGTGGGATTCTCCCAATTATCATGTATTATCTTCTAACCCTCTTCATACAATTCTTCCTCATTGCTTCTTGTGTACCGGCCGACAAGGATGGATCAGAAGCTTGCGCCCAAGTATGTATGCGTTATATCCGGGATGTCGGTTCAAAAACCGCTTGAGGCATGGATATTGTGCTTTGTGAAATGGTGTGCAACACTAGCTTATATCACCATTGAACCCCAAACGTATACTTCATGCCTTCCACTGCTCTGGTCAGTTGTGAAAATGGAGTAAGATCATATGAGTAACGTACGGACGTACGGGCCATAGCGTCAGCGTCCCCTAGAAAGAGCGTGGCTCTCTTCTAAAATTGGTCTAAGAGCGACGGGCTCGCGAGCTGCGCTTGGCGACCGAAACGGAGCTCACGAGTCGCATCGGCGCGATGGCTGCATCTGGAGTAATGTATCAGCAAGAGGAGGGGATGTGTCTAGGCATCGAAAAGTTCAAAACACTTAAAGCAGGCATACAATACAGGTTAAAGAAACGAAACAAAACCTTCAGCATTGAAAAGAACCAATGAACTTTACGATTACTTCTCTTGTTAATCCAATTGATCTGATTCGAAGAGGAGATACAAGAGTATCAACCCTTTTTCCTCGTCTAGTGTAGACATTGTTCTCGCTTACTTTGGGCACATATTCGACTGCGAACTATTACGGTTTTCGATGCCAGTCGTATTGATAGAAGTGCCAAAGAAGTCCCAAATAAAATAATGAGCGTATTAGACAATACTTCGATGCCCCGACACCAGTGGCTGCTGGTGCAGGATTCTTAGTAGGAGGAAAGAAGTCATGCAAATATTTTTACATTAAACGAAACATACAACAAATCAGACTACATGCATTCGTACCCCTCGCGGTATCGTTACAGGAAGAACTCTACCATTAATGCTAGATCAATGCTACTTTTGTTTTTACAAAAAAATGTTAATTTTAGCAAAATGAAGATGACTCCGTGATTTTTCTTCCCTCCGAATTGCACGATCTAAATTTTTGATATCACTTGAAACCGGTATACGACCAAAAAACCCTCCAATTTTAAACTAGAGGACAGAGAAAACACACAAGAATGTGTCATTCTTCGCAACCTATTAACCAGAACTCCTTATCATAACGCATCGTGCTAAACAGCTTTCTTCCTTTGGCGCATTCCTTCTCAAAGCGAATTGGAGTTTCCGTTTGCCTAAAACATGCGCACGGTTTAAAAACTCGATCAAAGGCAATTTCAGTTAACTATGAACTTAAACTAGTGGTACTAAAACAGCTCATACTTTCTCGCCCGTACTTCACGTAAAA
Source organism: Acheta domesticus (assembly GCA_031308135.1). NCBI lineage: Eukaryota > Metazoa > Arthropoda > Insecta > Orthoptera > Gryllidae > Acheta > Acheta domesticus. The sequence continues at coordinate 206,109,681 of JAHLJT010000631.1, read as the reverse complement.
TTATGCGATAAGTACTAAGATTTTCGAAAAGTTATGCATAACCTTATTTGAAATCTATCTTTAAGGAACTGATTTAAGTAGGGGGAAAATCTCTATCTTTAATATTTTAGTTAGAGGAAGATTCGGAAGAAAATTTGAATATTTGCAATTTTCGATCAAACAGAGGTTTTAACGAATGTGAGACCTGCACCATTCTCTTAAACGTCCTTCACACTATCCAACAACAAAATTTAATAAAAGGATGTAGCCATTTTTTTGAAAAATTTGAAAATGTTCCAAGGGCTTCATGTAAAGTATCCTCAAAATTAAAATATGTGTATCAAATTCAAGGACCCGCGACATCAGCTAGATCGATTGGGAAATATCAATTTTGGAGAAAATGGCTGAACAGTTGAGCCGCTAGCGTTATTCACAGACGGACAGACAAACAACTTGTCGTCATTCGATCTTTCGGAATCAAGGACCCACAAAACATGGATTCTGACTACACCAGGTGATAGAGGATTTATTTTCTAAATTTAGATACTGGATTCTATATTTAGGAACTGGTAGAACGGAAATATTTTAAGAATATTAAAGAACAGTAAGACCTCGTCCTAAATGAGAATTTTCTTTGAAAAATTTGGAGTTGTAAAAGCACCATTGTAAATTCAAAATTTGAAACTTTTTCACAGAAAACTTTTTCAGTTTTCAAAAGACTTCATTAGAATGTCATTTGCAGCACTTTAACTCACAAATACAGTAATGTGTACACATTGGTGGAAATGTGCGTATTAACGGTATGAGAGACCTTTCAAAAAATTACATTATCAAAATTTTTGAAATACAAAAGAATGCCCCAAAATGAACTCTATATCATATTAAAGAGTGGAATTAGCACTATTTTCCGTTCCAAAAGTTTGAAGAAAAAGTTTAGAGACATTTATGAGAAAATGGCTTTCGAGTATTTCTGAAAATACAAAATTTTGAGCTAGTTTTCACAGAAAACTATTGAATTTTCGAGAAACTTTATGTGGCATTATTTAAAGCACATGTACTCATAAATATATTAATGTGAATAATTTGCCGCTAATGTAAATATTAACGACGTGAGAGACAAGTAAAAAATATTTTTGTAATTTAAAAAGAAATCAAAGGGATACAGCAATTAAACCTTTATGTCTTCTGATTGAGTACATTTACCACTATCCCTACCAAAAGTTTTTGAAAGTAAAGAAAAATTTGGACCAGTTTTTGAGAAAATCTTGTTTGTTTTCTTAATTGCGTATCTTGCAGTCAGTATTGCGCGAAAACTACTGAAATTTTCAAAAGAATATACATGACCTTAATAAAAAAATATCACTACGGAGAACAAATTTTTTTGAAGGAAAAATCTCTATCTTCAGTTTTGTAATTATAGGAAGACGGCGAAAAAAAGAAAAGTTTTGCAATTTTCGAAAATTTACATTTAACCGTAAAAATCGGATCTATGCCACCTTTATAAGTGCATTTTACTCTATTCTTACAAAAAATTTGAAGAAAAAAATTGAATCTGTTTTTGAGAAAATTTTGAAAACGTCTGGGGTTTTCATGTAAAGTACCCCCAAATTTTGAAGAAAGGTTTTCAAAATCGCGGCACCTCCAGTCGAGCCAGATTGAGTGGAGAGTATCTATTTTGAAAAAAAAAAGCATACGTATGGTTTCGGCGGTAGTTGTATTCACAGAAGGGCAAACGGACAGACGGGCGGACAGACAGATGAATAGAGGACGGACATTTTGAATAAACACTTTTTCGGTATCAGGGGACTCCAAAACGTGTATTTCCGTTGAAATCTCGAAATCGATTACATAACTTTTCCTATACTACGTATATTGCTCCGTATATACGTATGTATACGGGAAAGTTAAAATTTACATTGTCCCTCTTACATCAAAGAAATTATTGTATTTGTTAATTATAATCAAAAGAAGATAATGTGCGAGGAGATCATTCCTACCTTCCCTTCCCTGAGAAACCGCCACTATCCGTCCCTGTGTGCCTCGCGTTCCGCATATGGGAAATCGGCCTTCCGCCATGCGAGAAATACGTCCACTGTGCTTCGTCATAGGAGCCGGCGAACTATTCTCTCAGAGATACTTCCGTAAGGAAACTGGTAACTGCTTTATTACTGAAAACTATTGCAATGCGAACCAAGATAAACGGACTTTGAGAGGTCTAACATTCCCATATAAACGGCCTTTCTACTACTAAGCATCATAATATTCCTGTAGAACCACGGCAAAACCATTCTAGACGTGCAATTCAATTGCCTAGAATATCAAAAAATTATTTTAATTTCACATAGTTTCACATACAGATTCTGCAAGTCTCCGAATATATGGGGTAGGTATTCGGGGGCTCAAGAAAACGTGCGCACATAATACTAGTTCTATAAAAAACTATTTAAATATAAACTTCTTTGTTCAACATACTATTTTATTAACAATAATTTTGAAGATAAAAGCAATTTATATTTTCTCGAAAATGTTATTAATTTTTTAGCACTACGCACACAATGCTAAGTACCTGCTTATTTTGCTTGTATGTAAATCGGGCCCTGCCAGTAAGCGAGTGGTCGGAAAGGTCAACATCATATCGTGGCTCCGATGGCGCAATGAACCTGACGTATACTCTTACCTGTATAACGCGCCGTAATACGCCAAGACTTTATGTTGCTATTAGAAAATGGAATACTACATGTTCTTAATAATGGTTATTTTTGTCCTAAGTGACAATCAATTGCCAACTCGATTGCTCTGAACCAATGTATTCCTCTTGCTTCCACCTACCGACGTGCCCTTAACACTTTTGGTAGGAACTCTCAAGAATCATGTCATTTTATAATATCATATTATAATGTGTACAGTAGTGTAGTGGGACGTTGTCAATTAATGTTCAATCTGGCAAGCAGAGTAGGAAAAAGGCCAGATCTATAAATGTTGGTTTGCAAAGTTTCATATAACTTCTTTTTAGTTCGCACATTTTGCTTTCATGGGTTGTCATAAGGCAAACGGCATTAAACGTCTGTATATTTTACATTTCAGTGGCAATACGTATTAGTATAGTATTTTTAATAATAATAATAATAATAATAATAATAATAATGATAATATATAGTTGAAGATGGAAGGTTGGGGCGAAGTTGACCATGCAGGATCAGCTTCGCTCCAACCTTCGTTCTTCAACTATATAAATACAAGGATCAACGGGAAACAAAACAAAAAAATAACAATAATAATAATAATAATAATAATAATAATAATAATTTGAATTTAAATTTATTTCTTCAAAAATACACACACAGTGCAGTGTACAACAATTTTTCAACCATGCCATCACCTTCAAATATTATTAAAATACAAATACAAATTTAACAAAATCCAAAATATTTTTTTACTAGTGTACACTTTTTACCCTCTCTAGGTGTTATTACACTTGTCAGAGAGGGATGAGTTACATTTTCTTTGGTGTGCTTCTCTTTTGTTGTCCACTGTTCACTGTGTTGTGTTCAGTGTACCAGTCTTTTAGTTTCTTTTTTAGCTCTCTTTTAGAAGTAATTTCTATTAATTCATCCGGCAGTGAGTTGAGCAATCTTGGAATTGTTTTTAACATTCTTTCTCAAAATCTATTAAAGGTATCTGCTACTATGAAATAGTATTTCTTTCTCGTTTTATACGTATGCCTACTTATTTTCCTGTATTCTTCATTAAAAAATGTCTATGTAATATTTGAAATTCATACAAATTTCTAACACTCATGATTCCATGAAGTGCTATTCTTTCTTCCGGAGTTTTGTTTGCCTTATTAATTTTTTCATCTAGTCTTTTGATACATTTGTTCTGTAAATTATGTATCATGTTTATGTGAGTATTGGATGTAGCCCCCCAGACTCCAATTCCATATCTAAACAGAGACTCTATTAAGGAGAAGTAGATTAATTTAAAAAGTTTGTGGGATACAAAGTCTTTAATTCTCTAAAGTTTCCAGACACGTGTTCTCATCTTTATACTCAATTCCAAAATATGCTTTCTCCAGCTTAGATGCTGGTCAAAAATCATACCAAGATATTTAAGTTTGCTTACTGAATTTATCTTACTGTTACATTGACAGGTCTTAAAATTTTCATGTATGCAGGCAACTCTATGAAAGAGTATTTTAACTGGTCCTCTTTTTATTTTAGGTGCTGTGATATGTAATATTTTTGTTTTCTTCTCATTAATTATTAAACCTTTATCATGGCACCATTTCTGAAATATAACAAATATTTCTTGTAACTCTGTTTCTGCTGTTTCTGCCTTCTTTTGATCTTTGCTCGTTGATATCAGCATCTTGTCATCAGCATATATGTAATAAGAACCATCATGCAGATAGTATTGTAAGTCGTATACAAATATTAGGTAGAGTAGAGGGCCTAAGTAGCTTTCTTGTGGGATTCCCATTCTTACTTCTTTTGTTTCACTATAATTATTGTCAATTTCTACTCTTAATGTTCTCCTTTCCAGATAATTTTTAAATAACTGTAATACATTGCCTCTGACTCCTATTCTTTCTAATGCTTGCAACATCTTTTCATGGTCTATCACATCATACGCTTTTGACAAATCTATGCTTAATGCCAACACATGCCATCCCTTATTTAATTAATACTACTACTAATAATAATAATTATTATATTATTATAAGAGAACCGGTTGTTTGAAACAAACGCGAAGAGATTCTGTGGCAATCTGACTGAAAAACCGAATGGCAATGCTGCCCCTCCTTCAAAAGATAACGTCGAAATATTTTGGGCAGGAATCTGGGAGGAAACCAGATCCTACAATAAAGACGCATCGTGGCTCCAATCTGAAGTTGATGCTGCCAATGGACTCGTGGAAACAGTGGAACATGTTCAAGGATTCTCGAAAGAGGACCTATGCCAAAAAATTAAGAACATGGGAAACTGGAAATCCCCTGCGGTTGATAAGATTCAGATTTATTGGATTAAGAAATTAACAGCATTACATTCTCATCTAACAAAGGCTGTTAATAAAATTTTAGAAAACCCAACGGAACTCCCCGAATGGCTCACTCGCGGCATCACGTATTTTCTACCCAAAGCGGGAGACAGCCCTTTGGCGAAGAACTACAGGCCAATTACTTGCCTGCCAGTAATGTACAAACTTATAACTGCAGCCATAGCCGACAAAATGTATAGCCACCTGGAGAAGAACCATCTGTTGCCAGTTGAACAGAAAGGATGTCGTAAAGGTTCCTATGGCTGTAAGGAAATCTTGCTTCTGAATAAAATAATTTTGAATGATGTAAAGAAACGAAAACGTAATTTAAGCATGGCTAGGATTGACAACCAGAAAGCCTTTGACAGTGTACCACACGATTGGATTTTGAAGACCCTGGAGATTTGTCGATTTCATCCTAGACTTGTTGAGTTTGGAAAGGCTAGTATGAAGTCGTGGAGCACCAGGATTACTAATCCACAGCGGAAAGGGAGTAGTAGAAACCAGAAGTATTCAGATTAACAGGAGAATTATTCAAGGAGATTCACTATCCCCTCTGCTGTTTTGCATTAATTTGATCCCAATATCGAGACACCTGTCGCACTCTGACTTTGGATACCAGCTCCATGGTGATGAAAAGCCTGTATCACATTTATTTTACATGGATGATCTTAAAGTGTTTGCTAAGAATGAAGCTATTCTCTCCCAAATGCTGCTCGTCATCAATGAGTTTAACAATGATATCTGCATGAAGTTTGGTCTTGACAAGTGTGGAAAACTAAACTTATAAAGAGGCAAAATGATCCACGTCAGAGAACATTGAAGTTGATAGGCACACTGTGATTCAAGATCTTGAGCCAAGTAAAACTTACAAATATCTGGACATTGAAGAATGTGAGACCATCTCGAACGACACAATGAAAGAGAGAATTCGCAGGGAGTATTATAGACGAGTGAGACTTGTCCTGCAGTCCGCTCTGAACTCAAGGAATAAAATATCAGCAATAGGTAGTTTGGCGGTGCCTGTAGCCGAATACAGTTTCGGACTAGTGGACTGGGCTTAGCAGGAAATTCGCATCATGGATCGAAAAAACAGAAAACTGCTAACAATGCATCATGTTGCCCACCCCCGAGCTGATGTACATAGACTTTATGTGTCACGTAAGGAAGGAGAAAGAGGCCGGAGACAAATTGAAGCCTCCTGGCACAATGCAATAACCGAGATGGGAAAGTATGTAGTCAGCCATCAGGATGACCCACTAATGAGGCAGGTCATGAAATCTGACCGAAGAATGGGAAACAGAGGCATTGTAAGTGTAGCAAGAAGCATTGCGAACAAGACTATGCAAGACACCCAGTATGACAGAGACACTGAACTTCTGATGCTACTTAACATGAAATTTGAGACACAAAAAATGTTAAGGAAATCGTAGAGAGACAAACCACTCCACGGACAATACCTAAAAAGAATGGACGAGGTGCAGATCAATAAGATCAATCATTTATGTGGCTTAAAAGGGGAAGAATGAAGCCAGAATCGGAAGCGGTTCTAGTAGCTGCTCAAAATCAGGCGTTGAGAACACGACATTATGATAAAGCGGTTCTCGGAATTTCCCAAGATGATAAATGCCGCATTTGTCAGAAACATGTAGAAACCATTGATCATATTGTCTCAGCTTGTCCAATCGTAGTAAAGACCGAATAATTGAAAAGACACGACAGGATGTGTAGCTACCTCCACTAGCAGATCTGTACCGCCGTCGGATGTTCCGAACACATGCCCCAAGTGGTACGAACACTCACCGAAACCGGTGACATCGGTTGGATTGTGTACAATATTGTACGACCAACAAATTCAAACGGATCGCACGATAGCGGCAAACAAACCGGATATAGTTTTCCGGGATTTGGAGAACAAATCGTGTCTGCTTGTTGATGTTGCTGTACCTTGCGATGAAAACCTCGTCACGAAAAACGCAGAGAAACGTCTTAAATACATGAGTTTGGAAATCGAGATCAGCCGAATATGGGGCGTAAAAGCACAGGTCGTCCCGATAGTTATCGAAGCTCTGGGTTTTGTTCCGCAAAATTTGTGTAAGAACTTGTCTAAACTCCCAGGTAATTCAAAAGACTGGGAAGTGCAAGAAATCGCTTTATTTGGAACAGCCCAAATTTTGCGCCAGGTATTGTAGAGGCATCGACAGTCCCGAGATCTACTTCTTAGGTAGCTGGTTGCAACCTGGAGTAGATTTTCTATTCAGCCGACTCATAACATCTTTAGTCGTGATGTAATGAGAAAATAATAATAATAATAATAATAATAATAATAATATAATTGTTCCACTGTTACATGCACATTATATTTATTGCTTTACCCATACGTGTACGTTGGATTTAATGCTCTAGAAATTAATGATTGTCATTTTCTGTGCGCAATGATTAACAGTACCGTAACTACGAGCAACTCCAGGAAACGCAATGAGTGAAACGAATCGCCAACGAGTGGAATCGTTGGCGAACCTGCTGGTAATGTTCCATTGGCATTCGCTCGCCATCCGCGTCTCCCGCAAGACGAGCCGCTTCGCCGCGGGCCTCCTCCTCCGCCGCCGCCGCCGCCGTCAGACGCGACCCACCCCACCCCACCCCACCGCGGCCGCCACGCCTCCATCCGCGCTCGGCGCGAAGCAGGAAGACTGCGGTGACGCGGCGGCGGCGGTTGCGACGGCTGGCGGCCGCCTGCCGCTCTGCGCACGCGCCGCTCCGCGAGCGCTCCCCGAGGGCGCTGCCGTCGCGCGCCGCGCAGTGGGCCAGTGCTTGAGGGCGGATTTTTTTTTTTTTTTTGGTCTCGAATTGGCCGTCCTATAGTGCATTTTTTTTAACTCTGCCCCTATGGCCACGATGGAACATCACACGGCATTTCGCGTCTTTCTCGGTCATGCCCATGGATGTCGCATGATCGCAAGCACTGCTTCATAGGTCGCGATCATGCGGTGTCTGGCGGTAGGACTCTGAACGTCGCGAAATGCCGTGACATATTCCATCGTGATGACGGGCCTTGAGGGGCAAAGTTAGAAAAATCGCAGTATAGGACCACGCGAACGCGCTGCTTGTACCCACTGAGGCCCAGTTATATTCTCCCGGAGCAAGTGCACCTGACCTTTTTTTTTTAGCGGGATGTACACTTGTATGCCGAATCCTTTTTTACAACCCAGGGTTGTTAGAACTCGGGTGATGAAGTATGAGATGATGATGATGATGATGATGATGAAGGGTGAATGGACAGCCACGAGCATACAGACACAAACACACACAACCATACCCGACGCGGGAATCAAACCCGCTATTCTTCCATCTGAGATTGCCACGGCACTACTGCTTTAGTGATCTCCGCCATCCCGATTGGCCATATGTGCAGATTGTATTTGTAGTGATTGTTGTTGTTGTTGTTATTATTATTATTATTATTATTATTATTATTATTATTATTCCACGTACATCACGACTAAAATTGTCACGAGTCGGTTGAATATAAAATCTACTCCAGGTCGCAACCAGCTACTTAAGGAGCAGATCTAGGGACTGTCGGTACCTCTAAGATACTTTGCGCAAAACGTGAGCGATTCCAAATAAAGCAATTTCATGCATTTCCCAGTCTTTTGAATCACCTGGAAGTTTAGCCAAGTTGTTGCGGAAATTGTGCGGAACACAATTGTGCGGAACAAATTCCAGAGCTCCGATAACTATCGGGACGACCTGTGCTTTTACGCCCCACATTCGGCTGATCTCGATTTCCAAACTCTTGTATTTAAGACGTTTCTCTGCGTTTTTCGTGACGAGGTTTTGATCGCAAGGTACAGCAATATCAACAAGCAGACACGATTTTTTCTCCAAATCCCGGATAACAATATCCGGTTTATTTGCCGCTATCGTGCGATCCGTTTGAATTTTTTGGTCATACAATACTGAACACGGTACACAGACATCATCGGTTTTAGTGAGTGTTCGTACCACGTGGGGCATGTGTTTGGAACTTCAAGGGCGGTGCAGATCTGCCAGTGGAGGTAGCTACACACCCTGTCGTGTCTTTTCAAGTATTCGGTCTTTGCTAGGATTGGAGAAGCTGAGAGAATATGATGAATACGTAGTTTCTACGTGTTCCTGACAAATGCGGCATTTATCATCATGGGAAGTTTTGAGAACCGCTTTATCATAATGTCGTGTTCTCAACGTCTGCTTTGGGACAGCTATTACAAGTGTTTCTGATTGTGGTTTCATTCTTCCCCTTTTAAGCCACATAAATGATTGATTTTATTAATATATACCCTGTACATTCGTTTTAAATATTGTCCGTAGAGTGGTTTGTCTCTCCACGATTTCCTTACCATTTTTTGTGTCTCATATTTCATGTTAAGTAGGATGAGAAGTTCAGTGTCTCTGCCATTCGGCGTGTCTTGCATTGGTAGTTTTATATAATCAGCATTTGCTATCAATATTTTGGCCCATAACATAGTATTATAAGCTCTGGTTTTAATAACTTGATCTTGAATGGAGAACAGGAATCCCTCTGTTTCGCCACAAAGACCCGCTGTTCGCGGCCATTCTGTAGACCATTTCAAATCATCATCTTCAGAACAACTTCTTCTTCTTCTTCTTCTTCTTCTTCTTCTTCTTCTTCTTATTATTATTATTATTATTATTATTATTATTATATTATTATTATTATTATTATTATTATTATTATTATTATTATTTTTATTATTATTTCCGCGATTTGGCCGACTAAAACCACGTGGACATTTTCCTGCACTTACCGAGGCTCAATTACATTTATCCCGTGCAAGTGTACGTGAGTCCTTAATGGGGGATCAGCATTGTACTGAATTCAATTTTTAGCCCCCAGTCCTGGGGGATGGAAGATGCACCGATGATGATAATGAAGGATGAATGAAAGACACACACATACACAAACACACTCATGTCCGAGGCGGGACTCGAATTCGCGATCCGTCCGATCCGCTACGGCACTACTTCCTTAGCGATATCGCCTATCTGGATCGGTTTTATTATTATTATTATTATTATTATTATTATTATTATTATTATTATTATTCCTCTAAATCACGACTAAAGATGTTATCTGTCGGCTGAATATAAAATCTACTCCAGGTTGCTACCAGCTACCTAAGGAGTAGATCTAGGGACTGTCGGTGCCTCTACAATACCTTGCGCAAAATGTGGGCTGTTCCAAATAAAGCGATTTCTTGCACTTCCCAGTCTTTTGAATTACCTGGGAGTTTAGACAAGTTCTTACACAAATTTTGCGGAACAAATCCCAGAGCTCCGATAACTGTCGGGACGACATGTACTTTTACGCCCCACATTCGGCTGACCTCGATTTCCAAACTCTTGTATTTAAGACGTTTCTCTGCCTCCTTGGTAACTACGTTTTCGTCGCAAGGTACAGCAACATCGACAAGTAAACACGATTTGTTCTCCAAATCCCGGATGATTATATCCGGTTTGTTTGCCGCTATCGTGCGATCAGTTTGAATTTGTTGGTCGTACAATATCGTACACAATCCAACAGACGTCACCGGTTTCGGTGAGTGTTCGTACCACTTGGGACATGTGTTCGGAACTTTGAGGGCGGTACAGATCAGCCAGTGGAGGTAGCTACACACCCTGTCGTGTCTTTTCAAGTATTCGGTCTTTACTAGGATTGGACAAGCTGAGACAATATGATCAATGGTTTCTACATGTTTCTGACAAATGCGGCATTTATCATCATGGGAAGTTTTAAGAACCGCTTTATCATAATGTGTTCTCAAGGCCTGATCTTTGGCAGCTATTACAAGTGCTTCCGATTCTGGCTTCATTCTTCCCCTTTTAAGCCACATAAATGATTGATCTTTATTGATCTGCACCTTGTTCATTCTTTTTAAGTATTGTCCGTGGAGTGGTTTGTCTCTCTACGATTTCCTTAACATTTTTTGTGTCTCCAATTTCATGTTAAGTAGCATCAGAAGTTCAGTGTCTCTGTCATACTGGGTGTCTTGCATAGTCTTGTTCGCAATGCTTTTTGCTACACTTACAATGCCTCTGTTTCCCATTCTTCGGTCAGATTTCATGACCTGCCTCATTAGTGGGTCATCTTGATGGCTGACTACATACTTTCCCATCCCAGTTATTGCATTGTGCCAGGAGGCTTCAATTTGTCTCCGGCCTCTTCCTCCTTCCTTACGTGACACATAAAGTCTATGTACATCAGCTCGGGGGTGGGCAACATGATGCATTGTAAGCGGTTTTCTGGTTTTTCGATCCATGATGCGAATTTCCTGTTCAGTACAGTCTATTAGTCCAAAACTGTATTCGGGTATAAGCACCGCCAATCTACCTATTGCTGATATTTTGTTCCCTGAGTTCAGAGCGGACTGCAGGACAAGTCTCACTCTTCTATAATACGCCTTGCGAATTCTCTTTTTCACTGTGTCGTTCGAGATGGTCTCACATTCTTCAATGTTGTTATTATTATTATTATTATTATATTATTATTATTATTATTATTATTATTATTATTATTATTACTCTCGTATGCACATACGGAGAAAGAGAATGTTTTATAATGCTACGGAAATCGATTGCGAGATTTAAATGGAAATACATGTTTGAGCGTCCTCTGATACTGGAAAAGGGCTTCTCCCGAAATGTTCGCGTGATTTAGCCCGAAATACAGGAAATTTTACAAAATTTTAAAATTTTTTCTCAAAAACTGCTCCAAATTTTTTCTTTAAAGTTTTTCAACGGATAGAAGAAGGGATGATGAAACGAATGGTGCGTTTGTCATTTCGTTGAACACTCTGAAATTTTGAAAATTAGAAATTTAGAAATAATGGGAGAAAATATGTAATGTTTTAGCACCACTATTGTAGGACATTTTACAAAACTCCCTCCGAATGCGCATGCGCGAGGAGGGGTGACTCCCACCATCAACCGCACACTTCCCCAGAAAATATCGCTGTCTCACTCGCTCTGCGCACCAGGCGACGTGGCCGGTCGAGGGGAGGGGGTTCTTAACGCACAGACAGGCTGCTTTGTTCGTGGCCCAATGCGCAGCAGTAAAAGTGTCAGCCATCCAAATCAAAACCGTTTCAGCTGTCTGTGCACAAACGCTGACTCTTAATATATTATGATTCAGTAAAAGAAACATGTATTGTAAGCATCGCCCCTGGTCCTCAGTCCTGTCCCTTTCGTCTTCGAGTGCTGTGCAGCGTGGTGTCTCTTAGCGTAGGCCTAATATCCAGTGATGTTCACAGGCGTATTATTGTGTGTATTTGTTTCTAACACTAGGACAACCGTTTGCAGGTAATATAACCTGAACATCAAGCACCCACTTTACCATTCCGATCTCAATTCCATCGATTTAGTTTGGTGTTCCATTAGGAATCATGTTACGAAAGAAAGCATCGGTACCCGTCTATGAGTTAAAGAAAATGTATGCCGAATATTATTTTCTAAATATTGCCCAAATCAATGGAAGAAGTGTTGTGAACACGTTAAGAAAATCGAAGAAGAATATATGAAAACAGACATGTCGACGAAAGCAAAGGTGGACAATCGTTTCTTTGCGGGGCAGTTCCTCTGAGTGTGAGAACGACAATGACGTCACACAGCGAAGGCTGCAGTGACATTGATGACTTATGGCTCCTCCTTGCTGGGGGAGGGCGACGAATCGCGCGCGCGCAGTAGGTCAGATATTCTGGCACTGTAGCAGCGGTGGGAGAAGCCCGCGAAAGTAAGCACCTCCCAAAAGGGAGATTTCAAACTTGTCCCCCTATAGTTTATCGTATATGGTCAACTACTAATACGATCTTGAGTATGAGTTCAGAGCGAGCGGGTTTGGTGGAAGTGGAGTGAGAGAGGTGTTCCTTATTTTTTACTTTCTCGCCTTACGAATACTTCGTAAGAAGAGAAAGTTATGTTATCGTGCGCCGGGAAAACGGGGAATTTTCACCAGAAAAACTTTTATAGCAGGGGTCTGGTAACGAAAAATGTGGATAAAACCTATTGCTAAATTTAGACAAAAAATCCCCTATCTCGTGGTGTAGTCAAAATCGATGTTTTTTTCTTGATACTGCAAAATCGATTGACGGCAAAACTTCCGTCTGTGGTCACCGCTAGCGCCTAAACCGTTCAGCCGATTTTCTTCAAAATTGATATTCCCTAATCGTTTTTACTCATCTCAAGGCCCCTGGAATTTGAAACCGATATTTTAATATTTGGGGGTTCTTTACATGAAGTCCGCCGGAGATTTTCAAAGTTAAAAAAATGGTTCCAAATTTTAATTAAATTTAGTTGTTGAATAGTGCCAAGAACGTTGAAGGGAATGATGTAGGTATCTTTTTCATTGATATCCCCAATTTTTCGAAAATTGCAAAAAACTATTTAAATACTGCGAAATTGAAGATAGATATTTTGCCTCACGTATGTAATGAGCGACGATAAAAAATATGGTCTTACTCCTACTTCTGGCAAAATCTTGGTTTTTTGAAAATTGCAAACAAATATTTTTAAAACTACGAAATTGTAGATAGCGACTTTTACCGCAGACAAAGTCTCTTGTACAAAACTAGCTCTTTAAAAAAGGTTATGTAGAATTTTCTGAAAAAACAAGTTTTTGCGTTATCTTCGCTTCAAATTTACAAAAACATCTTAAAAACAGCTCCAAATTTTTTCTTGAAATTTTCTCCGGGTGTGTAATAAGAGACGATAAATAAAGAAATAAATAGACAAATAAATAAATAAATAAACTAGTGGTGCTATAGAATGGCACAGACTTTCTCACAGCAGTTATTTTTAAAATGCCAATCGTCGGATAAATTATTTGGAGTAAGCCGTTCACCACTGCCTTTCTTGGTCATATTTGAAAGATATGTTTTTCGGATGTTGACAATGACCTTAGCAGTTGACGCGCCCGGAATCACTAATCAATCAACACATGTTGCGGGGGAGAAGCCAGATGATACTTTTCTATCCTCTGTCTTATCAAACACAAAGCTTGGAACATCCTCATCAGTCAGTAGTAATGGCCATAACTACCGGCTGATATGGTTCGGTGGCAGCGCTGATGTTGCCTCTGTAGCATCGCCGGCCGGAAGGTTCTGAGGTTCGATCCTCGACTACGCCGGGTTTTCGACACTAACTGCGTAGCTGTAGGACGAATTCAACCATTTTCTGGAGGAACATTCTAGCGACTAGCTACTACGATCGGCATAGTTTTCATAATTTGTCTGATCAATATCAGATGAATCCCGGAGCAGCACGCGATCGGACGCGATCTTTCCTTCCTCTTTCTAGTACTCTCCTCTCCCATTTCTCACACACACACACACACACACACACACACACACTCACACACACTTACATGCACTACACTACTACACATGACGGGAAAACAATTGGGCTTTTCCCAGTCGGTTGGGAAATATCTGGATGGTAACTACCCGCGAGACAATGTGTTCCAGTGGAGGAGAATCACTGCCACCTTCCAGAATATATGTACTACACTTTCGGGGTTCACACTCTCGGGAAATCTAAGTAATTAGTCAATCAATCGGCGATAACTAATAACCGATTTTTATGTTAACCTAATATGTTGTTCTTTTAAAAAAATCATTAAACACTATAATTCATTTTTCTTTAAAATCATACCTGGAAATAATTGTTTTTGGAGAACTTTAGTTTTGGATGCATCGTACTGGAATTCCGTGATTATGTTCGGGGTTTCCTCCAGTCAATTCCAAGACGAATGTCTGAGCAGGAACTAAAGTAATAGACCTCATCTGTTGTTTCTTATCTTATCCCCTCTCCTATCTTTAGGACCGCACCAGCTGGTACTGCATCGTCCTTGATCTCCGGCAGTACTACGACTACTCAGATGTCGTCCAATACACAAATAGGGGTGTGAACGCAGGCAGAATATTGGGCGATAACCCATTGTTTCGTTGTTTGATTGAATATTGTCTAACATACGAGTAGATTTAGCTTCGTTGGCCAAATATTTGAAGTCCCAAGAACTCCCCTACGATTTAACGGGACCGGTGGCGCCTATCACACCCCGGGAGACAAAAACCGTTCGTTTTTGTTTTTTGTATGAAGGACATGTTTGGTAGTCATTCCCATGCTTCTTCGTTTGAACGCCCTGGTCCGATCTTCAGATCTCCGAGGTGGTTCATTGACAAAATGGAGCTACACACCCTTCAACACTTCTATGTCTCTTTCGATCTCTTTGGTACCATTCTGATACTTTTTCTGTAATTTTTGTATGTCAAAAACGACAACACGTCCAGCTCATTTCTAAACTTTGGCACCTCCCTCGTGATATTTTTTTCGTGCTGAAGTGTTGTGGAGACGGTCTCTCGGGGAAATGCCCAGAAACGTTGTTTCTATACTCATTAACTCCGTATGTTCAGTCTTAACAGAAATTTGTTCGTTGGGGGGGGGGGCACGTTTATCTTCTTGGGGTTTCATGGCTACTAATATAGATGTTAAAACAAAGAAGCACGGACACAATCCGCGATATTCTTTTTCTACTTGGCGTAAAAGCTATCGATAACTATTCAACATCTGTTGTACAATAGGTGAATTAGCTGTCGCTTGGAAGTAAGATACCAGAATAAATGATCATTGGACAACTAAAAACCAGACGAAAACTTCAGGAAGGGTTAAAGCAATCACTAATTTCAACGGATGTGATCATTTGATCTAGGAATTTCTTTAGTAGAGGATGAAAAAATATGCCCAAGGCACAGACTCTTTCTCAAACTAAACAGTCAGTAGCATCAGTCGACTTCAAATATAGTAAATACAAAGCTTGTCTGTTAGGTCGAATTCAGTCGCTGTGTGGAGGAGAATTCTAGCGGCCGGCTACTCTGATTGGTAGTTTTCCATGGTTTCTCCGATCATCACCATCCGAATGCTGGAGCGGTACCCTAACAAACGGGCCACGGACCGCGCGCGATCTTTCATTCCTCTCCTTACTTACATACACTTACAATCATATGCATTACACTACTTCACATGCCGGGAGACTGAGAGCTGAGAGCTTGACCCGGCTGGTGAGAGAGACTGGTAAGGAAGAACCCCGCTATCCAATGGTAGGTCGCCGCTGGATCTCGCCATCCAGCGGGGGAAGATCACAGTCACCTCCGAGGAAAACCATTTACGTGATTAAGGGCCTTACGGCCGCCTCCACAATAGCCCGTGGACGGGAACGGCAACGCGAACGCGAACGCAAAGAAAGTTGAAAGGCGGGCATCTCAGGCAGGCGTTCACAACACAACGGGAACGCGAAGCTTGACGGGAACGGGAACGCGAAAGATGGTCAACATTTATCTCGGCCCGGGAACGGGAAGCCTCTCGACCAATGGGAGTACAGCAAATGGAGGCGAAGCTTTCCAGCTGATCGAGCGCGCGGCCTGCGCGCGAAACTTGTCTGGAGCGGTGTTGAGGTTACTGCGTGGATTTACGAGGTTAGGGTTTGAGGAGGATTTAGTTAGTCGTTGATGAATTGTTTTAGTTATTTTTAGTGATTTCAGTATTTTTCGTTTTCTTTTCGTATTAATATTTAGAATTACAATTTCCCACAAAATATTTTTTTCTTTCGTTTAAGTACATTGGAGTTTTTGTTTATTGATTAAAAATTCTTTAGTTGCATTTTTCCATAAGTTCTTAGTAGTTTTTTTCATTTTTTCATTCTGATGAATTACTTTTTTAATTAATATTCTTTCGTTAAAGTATTCATTATTAATACTACCACACGCAAAAAACTGAGAGATGGCAAAGCAAAGAGTGAACAGAGTAGCTCAGCTAGGAGTGCTTTGGTTTCGGCGACTCTTTCCTGAAGTACTCGTTTTCGCCGCTACAGGTTCATAGCGCTATTCATCTTCCCGTTGGCGTTTATTGTGAAGCGCACGTCCCTCGCGTTCCCGTTCCCGTCCTCGCCTTCGCGTTGCCGTTCCCGTTCGCGGGCTATTGTAGAGCAGCCTTTAATAGTAGACCCACCCGGAATCACTGACAATCAATCATAAATCGCCTGTTTCGTCGCCCGAGTGACGCCTTCTTCCTCCGGTAGATGGTGAATGAAGCGCAGCGAAATTGGACTGGTCGGACGGAAAAGCACAAAGTACAACAAAGAAACACTGAAATGAATTGAATCCAATTACACAGGCACACACACACACACACACACACACAAAGTTGTGAGGCCCGAAGATGTGACTAATGTTTATGCATATCGACGCGCTGAATTTGTAGGCAGAATTCCGCCATCACCTTTCAGTTTTTTTAAATCGCGAAAAAGCGTGAAATTGTAAATTATAAATTTCAGTTTTAAATTATAAATTTCAGTTTTTTTGCGATTAAAAAAACAACAACAAAAACTGGAAGATGGTGGCGCAATTCTGGCTTCAGATTCTGATTCAGCACGTCGATACAGATAGAGGAACATGTGTCAATATTTGAGTCTGACAACTTTTTAAAAATTTTATTGTGTATGCCTGTGTATCTGTGTGTGCCTGTGTGTGTGTGTGTGTGTGTGTGTGTGTGTTTGTGTGTGTGTGTGTGTGTGTGTGTGTGTATGTTATTGAAGTTTCTACACTAACGGTTTCCCTTTCCACGGCGCACTGCTTTCTCCCACTCTTCGGTTCGCGCCCACTGCGCGGCGGAGGGGCGGGGCGGGGCGGGGCGGGACGCGGCGCGGTCGGTCGCGGCGCGGCGCAGCGCGGCGGGCGTCGCCAGTCAGTGGCAGTGCGAACACATGTGGCGTCGGAGGCGTCGCACGTCGCTGGGCGCGTGGCTGGCGCCGCTGGCGTGGCTGGCGTGGCTGCTGTGGCTGGCGCTGGCGCCGCCGCCCTGGCCGCCGGTCGCCGCCGCCGCCACCGAGGAGGTGCACTGCAAATTACGTAACCTGCGCAACGACTCGGGCGGCCTGGAGTGGGCGCGACTCTCCAACGAGCAGGAGACCTACAGGGAAGGCGCCGCCGCGGAGCTGCACTGCTGCGCCAGAAACTACGACGAAATCCA
>JAHLJT010000631.1:206073990-206090585 GCA_031308135.1 Acheta domesticus | reverse complement strand
AGGCCAATTACTTGCCCGTCCAGTAATGTACAAACTTATAACTGCAGCCTAGCCGACAAAATGTATAGCCACCTGGAGAAGAACCATCTGTTGCCAGTTGAACAGAAAGGATGTCGGGAAAGGTTCCTATGGCTGTAAGTAATCTTGCTTCTGAATAAAATAATTTGAATGATGTAAAGAAACGAAAACGTAATTTAAGCATGGCTAGGATTGACAACCAGAAAGCCTTTGACAGTGTACCACACGATTGGATTTTGAAGACCCTGGAGATTTGTCGATTTCATCCTAGACTTGTTGAGTTTGGAAAGGCTAGTATGAAGTCGTGGAGCACCAGGTTACTAATCCACAGCGGAAAGGGAGTAGTAGAAACCAGAAGTATTCAGATTAACAGGGGAATTATTCAAGGAGATTTCACTATCCCCTCTGCTGTTTTGGCATTAGTTTTGATCCCAATATCGAGACACCTGTCGCACTCTGACTTTGGATACCAGCTCCATGGTGATGAAAAGCCTGTATCACATTTATTTTTACATGGATGATCTTAAAGTGTTTGCTAAGAATGAAGCTATTCTCTCCCAAATGCTGCTCGTCATCAATGAGTTTAACAATGATATCTGCATGAAGTTTGGTCTTGACAAGTGTGGAAAAACTCAACTTATAAAGAGGCAAAATGATCACGGTCAGAGAACATTGAAGTTGATAGGCACACTGTGATTCAAGATCTTGAGCCAAGTAAAACTTACAAATATCTGGACATTGAAGAATGTGAGACCATCTCGAACGACACAATGAAAGAGAGAATTCGCAGGGAGTATATAGAAGAGTGAGAACTTGTCCTGCAGTCCGCTCTGAACTCAAGGAATAAAATATCAGCAATAGGTAGTTGGCGGTGCCTGTAGCCGAATACAGTTTCGGACTAGTGGACTGGGCTGAGCAGGAAATTCGCATCATGGATCGAAAAAAACAGAAAACTGCTAACAATGCATCATGTTGCCCACCCCCGAGCTGATGTACATAGACTTTATGTGTCACGTAAGGAAGGAGAAAGAGGCCGGAGACAAATTGAAGCCTCCTGGCACAATGCAATAACCGAGATGGGAAAGTATGTAGTCAGCCATCAGGATGACCCACTAATGAGGCAGGTCATGAAATCTGACCGAAGAATGGGAAACAGAGGCATTGTAAGTGTAGCAAGAAGCATTGCGAACAAGACTATGCAAGACACCCAGTATGACAGAGACACTGAACTTCTGATGCTACTTAACATGAAATTTGAGACACAAAAAATGTTAAGGAAATCGTAGAGAGACAAACCACTCCACGGACAATACCTAAAAAGAATGGACAAGGTGCAGATCAATAAAGATCAATCATTTATGTGGCTTAAAAGGGGAAGAATGAAGCCAGAATCGGAAGCGGTTCTAGTAGCTGCTCAAAATCAGGCGTTGAGAACACGACATTATGATAAAGCGGTTCTCGGAATTTCCCAAGATGATAAATGCCGCATTTGTCAGAAACATGTAGAAATCATTTATCATATTGTCTCAGCTTGTCCAATCGAATAATTGAAAAGACACGACAGGATGTGTAGCTACCTCCACTAGCAGATCTGTACCGCCGTCGGATGTTCCGAACACATGCCCCAAGTGCTACGAACACTCACCGAAACCGGTGACATCGGTTGGATTGTGTACAATATTGTACGACCAACAAATTCAAACGGATCGCACGATAGCGGCAAACAAACCGGATATAGTTATCCGGGATTTGGAGAACAAATCGTGTCTGCTTGTTGATGTTGCTGTACCTTGCGATCAAAACCTCGTCACGAAAAACGCAGAGAAACGTCTTAAATACATGAGTTTGGAAATCGAGATCAGCCGTATGTGGGGCGTAAAAGCACAAGTCGTCCCGATAGTTATCGGAGCTCTGGGTTTTGTTCCGCAAAATTTGTGTAAGAACTTTTCTAAACTCCCAGGTAATTCAAAAGACTGGGAAGTGCAAGAAATTGCTTTTATTTGGAACAGCCCACATTTTGCGCAAGGTATTGTAAAGGCATCGACAGTCCCTAGATCTACTTCTTAGGTAGCTGGTTGCAACCTGGAGTAGATTTTATATTGAGCCGATACAAAACATCATCGTGATATAGAGGAGTATTATTAATAATAATAATAATAATAATAATAAATTAAATACAAGAGTTTGAAAATCGAGATCAGCCGAATGTGGGGCGTAAAAGCACAGGTCGTACCGATAGTTATCGGAGCTCTGGGATTTGTTCCGCAAAATTTGAGTAAGAACTTGTCTAACTCCCAGGTAATTCAAAAGACTCGGAAGTGCAAGAAATTGCTTTACTTGGAACAGCCCACATTTTGCGTAAAGTATTGTAGAGGCACTGATAGTCACCGGATCTGCTCCTTAGGTAGCTGGTTGCAACCTGGAGTAGATTTTCTATTCAGCGACTTATAACATCTTTAGTCGTGATGTAATGAGAAAATAATAATAATAATAATAATAATAATAATAATAATAATAATCATATAATTGTTCAACTGTTACATGCACATTATATTTATTGCTTTACCCATACGTGTACGTTGGATTTAATGCTCTAGAAATTAATGATTGTCATTTTCTGTGCGCAATGATTAACAGTACCGTAACTACGAGCAACTCCAGGAAACGCAATGAGTGAAACGAATCGCCTACGAGTGGAATCGTTGGCGAACCTGCTGGTAATGTTCCATTCGCATTCGCTCGCCATCCGCGTCTCCCGCAAGACGAGCCGCTTCGCCGCGGGCCTCCTCCGCCGCCGTCAGACGCGACCCACCCCACCCCACCGCGGCCGCCACGCCTCCATCCGCGCTCGGCGCGAAGCAGGAAGACTGCGGTGACGCGGCGGCGGCGGTTGCGACGGCTGGCGGCCGCCTGCCGCTCTGCGCACGCGCCGCTCCGCGAGCGCTCCCCGGGGGCGCTGCCGTCGCGCGCCGCGCAGTGGGCCAGTGCTTGAGGGCGGATTTTTTTTTTTTTTGGTCTCGAATTGGCCGTCCTATAGTGCATTTTTTTAACTCTGCCCCTATGGCCACGATGGAACATCACACGGCATTTCGCGTCTTTCTCGGTCATGCCCATAGATGTCGCATGATCGCAAGCACTGCTTCATAGGTCGCGATCATGCGGTGTCTGGCGGTAGGACTCTGAACGTTGCGAAATACCGTGACATATTCCATCGTGATGACGGGCCTTGAGGGGCAAAGTTAGAAAAATCGCAGTATAGGACCACGCGAACGCGCTGCTTGTACCCACTGAGGCCCAGTTATATTCTCCCGGAGTAAGTGCACCTGACCTTCTTTTTTGGCGGGATGTACACTTATTTGCAGAATCCTTTTTTACAACCCAGGGTTGTTAGAACTCGGGGGATGAAGTATGATGATGATGATGAAGGGTGAATGGACAGCCACGAGCATACAGACACAAACACACACAACCATACCCGACGCGGGACTCAAACACGCTAATCTTCCATCTGAGATTGCCACGGCACTACTGCTTTAGTGATCTCCGCTATCCCGATTGGCCGTATGTGCAGATTGTATTTGTAGTTGTTATTGTTATTATTATTATTATTATTATTATTATTATTATTATTATTATTATTCCTCTTACATCACGACTAAACTTGTTACGAGTCGGCTGAATATAAAATCTACTCCTGGTCGCAACCAGCTACTTAAGGAGCAGATCTAGGGACTGTCGGTACCTCTAAGGTACTTTGCGCAAAACGTGGGCTATTCCAAATAGAGCAATTTCCTGCATTTCCCAGTGTTTTGAATCACCTGGAAGTTTAGCCAAGTTGTTACACAAATTGTGCGGAACAAATCCCTATCGGGACGACATGTGCTTTTACGCCCCACATTCGGCTGATCTCGATTTCCAAACTCTTGTATTTAAGACGATTTATTTATTTTTTGTGACGAGGTTTTGATCGCAACGTACAGCAATATCAACAAGGAGACACGATTTTTTCTCCAAATCCCGGATAACAATATCCGATTTATTTGCCGCTATCGTGCGATCCATTTGAATTTTTTGGTCATACAATACTGTACATTGTACACAGACATCACCGGTTTTAGTGAGTGTTCGTACCACGTGGGGCATGTGTTTAGAACTTCGAGGGTGGTACAGATCTGCCAGTGGAGATAGCTACACAC
The DNA here is from genome assembly GCA_031308135.1 of Acheta domesticus. Classification (NCBI taxonomy): domain Eukaryota; kingdom Metazoa; phylum Arthropoda; class Insecta; order Orthoptera; family Gryllidae; genus Acheta; species Acheta domesticus. The sequence goes on along the minus strand of JAHLJT010000631.1, from coordinate 206,086,371 downwards.
CCTGTCGTGTCTTTTCAAGTATTCGGTCTTTGCTAGGATTGGAGAAGCTGAGAGAATATGATGAATAGTTTCTACGTGTTCCTGACAAATGCGGCATTTATCATCATCGGAAGTTTTGAGAACCGCTTTATCATAATGTCGTGTTCTCAACGCCTGACTTTGGGCAGCTATTACAAGTGTTTCTGATTGTGGTTTCATTCTTCCCCTTTTAAGCCACATAAATTATTGATTTTTATTAATATGTACCCTGTACATTCGTTTTAAATATTGTCCGTGGAGTGGTTTGTCTCTCCACGATTTCCTTCACATTGTTTGTGTCTCATATTTCATGTTAAGTAGGATGAGAAGTTCAGTGTCTCTGCCATTCGGCGTGTCTTGCATTGGTAGTTTTATATAATCAGCATTTGCTATCAATATTTTGGCCCATAACATATTATTATAGGCTCTGGCTTTAATAACTTGATCTTGAATTTAGAACAGGAATCCCTCTGTTTCGCCACAAAGACCCACTGTTCCTAGCCATTCTGTAGACCATTTCAAATCAACATCTTCAGAACAAATTATTATTATTATTATTATTATTATTATTATTATTATTATTATTACTCCTCTAAATCACGACTAAAGATGTTATGTGTCGGCTGAATATAAAATCTATTCCAGGTTGCAACCAGCTACCTAAGGAGTCGATCTAGGGACTGTCGGTGCCTCTACAATACTTTGCGCAAAATGTGGGCTGTTCCAAATAAAGCGATTTCTTGCACTTCCCAGTCTTTTGAATTACCTGGGAGTTTAGATAAGTTCTTACACAAATTTTGCGGAACAATTCCCAGAGCTCCGATAATTATCGGGACGACCTATGCTTTTACGCCCCACATTCGGCTGATCTCGATTTCCAAACTCTTGTATTTAAGACGTTTCTCTGCTTCCTTGGTAACGACGTTTTGATCGCAAGGTACAGGAACATCAACAAGTAAACACGATTTGTTCTCCAAATCCCGGATGACTATATCCGGTTTGTTTGCCGCTATTGTGGGATCAGTTTGAATTTGTTGGTCGTACAATTTCCAACAGACGTCACCGGTTTCGGTGCGTGTTCGTACCACTTGGGGCATGTGTTTGGAACTTCGAGGGCGGTACAGATCTGCCAGTGGAGGTAGCTACATACCCTATCGTGTCTTTTCAAGTATTCAGTCTTTACTAGGATTGGACAAGCTGAGACAATATGATCAATGGTTTCTACATGTTTCTGACAAATGCGGCATTTATCATCTTGGGAAATTCCGAGAACCGATTTATCATAATTTCGTGCTCTCAACGCCTGATTTTGAGCAGCTACTAGAACCGCTTCCGATTCTGGCTTTATTCTTCCCCTTTTAAGCCACATAAATGATTGATCTTTATTGATGTGCACCTTGTCCATTCTTTTTAGATATTGTCCGTGGAGTGGTTTGTCTCTCCACGATTTCCTTAACATTTTTTGTGTCTCAAATTTCATGTTAAGTAGCATCAGAAGTTCAGTGTCTCTGTCATATTGGGTGTCTTGCATAGTCTTGTTCGCAATGCTTCTTGCTACACTTACAATGCCTCTGTTTCCCATTCTTCCGTCAGATTTCATGACCTGCCTCATTAGTGGGTCATCCTGATGGCTGACTACATACTTTCCCATCTTGGTTATTGCATTGTGCCAGGAGGCTTCAATTTTTCACAGGCCTCTTCCTCCTTCCTTACGTGAAACATAAAGTCTATGTACATCAGCTCGGGGGTGGGCGACATGATGCATTGTAAGCAGTTTTCTGTTTTTTCGATCCGTGATGCGAATTTCCTGTTCAGTCCAGTCTACTAGTCCGAAACTGTATTCGGTTACAGGCACCGCCAAACTACCTATTGCTGATATTTTATTCCTTGAGTTTAGAGCGGACTGCAGGACAAGTCTCACTCTTCTATAATACTCCCTGCGAATTCTCTCTTTCATTGTGTCGTTCAAGATGGTCTCACATTCTTCAGTGCCCAGATATTTGTCAGTTTTACCAGGCTCAAGATCTTGAATCACAGTATGTCTATCAACTTCAATGTTCTCTGACGTGGTCATTTTATCTCTTTTTAAGTTGAATTTTGCACACTTGTCAAGACCAAACTTCATGCAGATGTCATTGCTAAAATCATTGATGACAGCATTTGGGAGAGAATCGCTTCATTCTTAGCAAACACTTTAAGATCATCCATGTAAAATAAATGTGATACAGGCCTTTCATCACCATGGAGCTTGTAACCAAAGTCAGTGTGCGACAGCTGTCTCGATAGTGGAATCAAACTATTGCAAAACAGCAGAGGGGATAGTGAATCTCCTTGAAAAATTCCCCTATTAATCTGAATACTTCTGGTTTCTACTACTCCCTTTCCGCTGTGGATTAGTAACCTGGCGCTCCACGACTTCATACTAGCCTTGCAAATCTCAACAAGTCTAGGATGAAATCGATAGATCTCCAGGGTCTTCAAAATCCAATCGTGTGGTACACTATCAAAGGCCTTCTGGTAGTCAATCCAAGCCATGCTTAAATTACGTTTTCGTTTCTTTACATTATTCAAAATTATTTTATTCAGAAGCAAGATTTCCTTACAGCCATAGGAACCTTTACGACATCCTTTCTGTTCAACTGGCAACATATGGTTCTTCTCTAAGTGCCTATACATTTTGTCAGCTATGGCTGCAATTATAAGTTTGTACATTACTGGCAGGCAAGTAATTGGCCTGTAGTTCTTCGCCAAAGAGCTGTCTCCTCCTTTGGGTAGCAAATACGTGATACCGCGAGTGAGCCATTCGGGGAGTTCGTTAGGGTTTTCTAAAATTTTATTAACAGCCTTTGCTAGATGAGAATGTAGTGCTGTTAATTTGTTAATCCAATAAATTTGGATCTTATCAACCCCAGGGGATTTCCAGTTTCCCATATTCTTAATTGTTTGGCATAGGTCCTCTTTCGAGAATCCTTGAATATGTTCCACTGTTTCCACAAGTCCATTGGCAGCATTAACTTTAGATTGGAGCCACGATGCGTCTTTGTTGTAGGATCTGGTTTCCTCCCAGATTCCTGCCCAAAATATTTCAACGTCATGTTTTGAAGGTGGAGCAGCATTGCCATACGGTTTTTGTGTGAGACTGCGATAGAACCTCTTCGCGTCTGTTTCAAACAACCGGTTCTGTACACGGAAATCGATTCTACGTTTGTACCGTCTTATTCGTTGAGCCCAAGCTTGGATTTTCTCTTTTAGCTTTTCAGCTACCATTAGCCTTGTTGTGTCATTGTCAATTAGGTATTTTTGTTCAACATGGAGTATTTTTTGTTGAACTTTATACGTGTGGTTTGACTTAGAAGATTCCTCGGCTAGGAGTGATATTTCACGCCGTGTGTCAGCTATCCGTTTCATAATTCTTTTCATCCATGGAGGTACGGAGCTTTTTACTCTGTCTGGCTGTCGACCATCGGTGTTCTTGGCTGGCCCCAAGATTATCTGAGATACTAGATATCCAGTTGCATACACGATGTGATTGATTTCAGTAATATCTAGATCTCTACTTGAGGTCTGTACAACCTCATTCAAGACAGAATTCGCAGTTTCTACCACTCTCTTAGCTTTAGCATTTTCGTAAATTCTCCTCAACGGTGCACGAGATTCGAATGGAAGTAGACGAACTCGTTCTATCTCGCGTCGGAGGAGGTCCCGCATCATGTCCTTATCGTGTGACTCGTGGCCAGATGAATTGTCACCACTGACGGATGTTTCATTTGGAAGAGATGAACCTTGAATGGGATCATCGTTTTCAGGAATATTAGATGGTTCTAAATGTTCATGTGGATAGTTTGATTGGTGAACATACTCCGCGTTTCTCTGGATGTCTGCAAGTTGTTCTGCTGTGAATTTTCCACTGCTGAGTATGTATTGTCGTTGACTGGCAAGCGTCTTTGAGTCTAGGGTAGGTCTCATATCTGGGTTCCGCTCTCTCCATATCTTAAAAACTTCTATTTCTGAGCTTCCATTTTTCGCTTTTGCATAGTAAGAGCACCACATCACCTCCTTTAACTCATCCCGGGTCCATCTCTGACGATGGCTTTGAGCTACTGCCGGCTCTGGGTCCCTGGGACTAACATCCGTGGGATGGCCAGATGTCGACAAGGTGACATTAGCTCCGTTTCTGAGTAGGTATGGGACATTAGTAGAACAAGGCACGTTAAGGTTCATTACATTGCTTTTTCTATTCATTTTGCTCATTGGTTTCAAGTGAAGATTCGCAGGTAGCAAGTTCGAGTTCACAGATCACACTTAACATTTGGGTTGTTTCCTGCGATCCGCTACTGCGACCCATAGTGGCCTCGGGGCATTCCCCCGCAGGGCCCAGCAAGGGGTCCCTCAGATCGCCAGTCGGCATTACTAAACCCTACGGGATTTTCACTGACTGCTGAAGGCAGCCTCCTTCGCTGGCTAATGCGAGGTTCGGGCCTCCACTCTAATCAGTGACCTGGTGTGCCAACCCTGTTTCTCTCCTGTACCCTCCTTGGGCCGATAACAGGAAGTCCAAAGATTCATGACCCTTCCCTCTCTACTTACTTCCCACTCTCCTCAAAATGGAGTACTTCTTCGTCGGACACCTCACCTTCAACCTATTCAGCAAGGGAGACCCTACCAGTAGCTAGGCTACCACTGACATAGCTCTCAGGCTCATGGGGGTACTCAAGCCCCACCACCAACTGCAAGGTCGTGTTCTCCATAGGTGGAGTTATTATTATTATTATTATTATTATTATTATTATTATTATTATTATTATTATTCCTCTAAATCACGACTAAAGATTTTATGAATTCGCTGAATATAAGATCTACTCCAGGTTGCAACCAGCTACCGAAGGAGCAGATCCGGTGACTGTCAGTGCCTCTACAATACTTTACGCAAAATGTGGGCTGTTCCAAATAAAGCAATTTCTTGCACTTCCCAGTCTTTTGAATTACCAGGGAGTTTAGACAAGTTCTTACTCAAAGTTTGCGGAACAAATCCCAGAGCTCCGATAACTATCGGGACGACCTGTGCTTTTACGCCCCACATTCGGCTGATCTCGATTTCCAAACTCTTGTATTTAAGACGTTTCTCTGCCTCCTTGGTAACGACGTTTTTATCGCAAGCTACTGGAACATCGATAATTAGACACGATTTTTTCGGCAAATCCAGGATAACTATATCCGATTTGTTTGCCGCTATCGTGCGATCAGTTTGAAGTTGTTGGTCGTACAATATCGTACACAATCCAACAGACGTCACTGGTTTTGGCGAGTGTTCGTATCACGTGGGGCATGTGTTTGGAACTTCGAGGGCGGTACAGATCTGCCAGTGGAGGTAGCTACACACCCTGTCATGTCTTTTCAGGTATTCGCTCTTTGCTAGGATTGGACAAGCTGAGACAATATGATCCATGGTTTCTACTTGCTTCTGGCAAATGCGGCATTTATCATCTTGGGAAATTTTGAGAACCGCTTTATCATAATGTCGTGTTCTCAAGGCCTGATTTTGGGCAGCTATTACAAGTGCTTCCGATTCTGGCTTCATTCCTCCCCTTTTAAGCCACATAAATTATTGATCTTTATTGATCTGCACCTTGTCTATTCGTTTCAAATATTATCCGTGGAGTGGTTTGTTTCTCCACGACTTCTTTAATATTTTTTGTGTCTCAAATTTCATGTTAAGTAGCATCAGAAGTTCAATGTGTCTGTCATCCTGTGTGTCTTGCATAGTCTTCTTCTCATGCTTCTTGCTACACTTGCAATGCCTCTGTTTCCCATTCTTCGGTCAGATTTCATGACCTGCCTCATTAGTGGGTCATCCTGATGGCTGACTACATACTTTCCCATCTCGGTTTTTGCATTGTGCCAGGAGGCTTCAATTTGTCACAGGCCTCTTCCTCCTTTCTTAAGTGACACATAAAGTCTATGTACATCAGCTCGGGGGTGGGCAACATGATGCATTGTAAGCAGTATTCTGTTTTTTCGATCCATGAAGCGAATTTCCTGCTCAGTCCAGTCCACTAGTCCGAAACTGTATTCGGCTATAGGCACCGCCAAACTACTTATTGCTGATATTTTATTCCTTGAGTTCAGAGCGGACTGCAGGGCAAGTCTCACTCTTCTATAATACTCCTTGCGAATTCTCTTTTTCACTGTGTCGTTCGAGATGGTCTCACATTCTTCAATGTTGTTGTTATTATTATTATTATTATTATTATTATTATTATTATTATTACTACTACTACTACTACTCTCGCATGCACATACGGAGAATAGAGAATGTTATATAATGCTACGGAAAATCGATTGCGAGATTTAAACGGAAATACATGTTTGAGGGTCCTCTGATTCTGGAAAAGTGCTTCTCCCGAAATGTTCGCGTGATTTAGCCCGAATTACAGGAAAGTTTACAAAATTTTAAAATTTTTTCTCAAAAACTGCTCCAAATTTTTTCTTTAAAGTTTTTCAACGGATAGAAGAAGGGATGATGAAACGAATGGTGCGTTTGTCATTTCCGTTGAACTCTCTGAAATTTTGAAAATTAGGAATTTAGAAATAATGGGAGAAAATATGTGATGTTTTAGCACCACTAGTTTATCGTATATGGTCATCTACTAATACGATCTTGGATATGAGTTCAAAGCGAGCGGGTTTGGTGGAAGTGGAGTGAGAGAGGTGTTCCTTATTTTTTACTTTCTCGCCTTACGAATACTCCGTAAGAAGAGAAAGTTATGTTATCGTGCGCCGGAAAACGGGGAATTGTCTCCAGAAAAACTCTTATAGCAGGGGTCTGGTAACGAAAAATGTGGATAAAACCTATTGCTAAATTTAGACAAAAAATCCCCTATCTCGTGGTGTAGTCAAAATCCATGTTTTTTCTTGATACTGCAAAATCGATTGACGGCAAAACGTCCGTCTGTGGTCACCGCTAGCGCCTAAACCGTTCAGCCGATTTTCTTCAAAATTGATATTCCCTAATAATTTTTACTCATCTCAAGGCCCCTGGAATTTGAAACCGATATTTTAATATTTGGGGGTTCTTTACATGAAGTCCGCCGGAGATTTTCAAAGTTAAAAAAATGGTTCCAAATTTGTTTGATTAAATTTAATTGTTGAATAGTGCCAAGAACCTTGAAGGGAATGATGTAGGTATCTTTTTCGTTGATATCCCCAATTTTTCGAAAATTGCAAAAAACTATTTAAATTCTGCGAAATTGAAGATAGATATTTTTGCCTCAGACAAATTCGGTTGTACAAAATTAGCACTTTAAATAAGGTCATGTACTATTTTGTCAAAAAACGAGTAATTTTTGCGTAAATTGCGCTTCAAATTTTCAGAAACGACTTTTCTGAAAAACCCCTCCAAATTTTTTCTTTAAATTTTCTTCACGTGTGTAATGAGCGACGATAAAAAATATTGTCTTACTCCTACTTCTGGCAAAAGCTTGGCAAAAATTGCAAAAAAATATTTTTAAAACTACGAAATTGTAGATAGCGACTTTTACCGCAGACAAAGTCTCTTGTACAAAACTAGCTCTTTAAAAAAGGTTATGTAGAATTTTCTGAAAAACAAGTCGTTTTTGCGTAATCTTCGCTTCAAATTTACAAAAAAATCTTAAAAACAGCTCCAAATTTTTTCTTGAAATTTTCTCTGGGTGTGTAATAAGAGACGATAAATAAAGAAATAAATAGATAAATAAATAAATAAATAAATAAACTAGTGGTGCTATAGAATGGCACAGACTTTCTCACAGCAGTTATTTTAAAATGCCGATCGTCGGATAAATTATTTGGAGTAAGCCGTTCACCACTGCCTTTCTTGGTCATGTTTGAAAGATATGTTTTTCGGATGTTGACAATGACCTTAGTAGTTGACGCGCCCGGAATCACTAATCAATCAACAAATGTTGCGGGGGAGAAGCCAGATGGTACTTTTCTATCCTCTGTCTTATCAAACACAAAGCTTGGAACATCCTCATCAGTCAGTAGTAATGGCCATAACTACCGGCTGATATGGTTCGGTGGCGGCGCTGATGTTGCCTCTGTAGCATCGCCGGCCGGAAGGTTCTGAGGTTCGATCCTCGACTACGCCGGGTTTTCGACACTAACTGCGTAGCTGTAGGACGAATTCAACCATTTTCTGGAGGAACATTCTAGCGACTAGCTACTACGATCGGCATAGTTTTCATAATTTGTCTGATCAATATCAGATGAATGCCGGAGCAGCACGCGATCGGACGCGATCTTTCCTTCCTCTTTCTAGTACTCTCCTCTCCCATTTCACACACACACACACACACACACACACACACTCACACACACTTACATGCACTACACAACTACACATGACGGGAAAACAATTGGGCGTTCAGAACTTTTCCCAGTCGGTTGGGAAATATCTGGATGGTAACTACCCGCGAGACAATGTGTTCCAGTGGAGGAGAATCACTGCCACCTTCCAGAATATATGTACTACACTTTCGGGGTTCACACTCTCGGGAAATCTAAGTAATTAGTCAATCAATCGGCGATAACTAATAACCGATTTTTATGTTAACCTAATATGTTGTTCTTTTAAAAAAATCATTAAACACTATAATTCGTTTTTCTTTAAAATCATACCTGGAAACAATTGTTTTTGGAGAACTTTAGTTTTGGATGCATCGTACTGGAATTCCGTGATTATGTTCGGGGTTTCCTCCAGTCAATTCCAAGACGAATGTCTGAGCAGGAACTAAAGTAATAGACCTCATCTGTTGTTTCTTATCTTATCCCCTCTCGTATCCTTAGGACCGCACCAGCTGGTACTGCATCGTCCTTGATCTCCGCCAGTACTACGACTACTCAGATGTCGTCCAATACACAAATAGGGGTGTGAACGCAGGGAGAATATTGGGCGATAACCCATTGTTTCGTTGTTTGATTGAATATTGTCTAACATACGAGTAGATTTAGCTTCGTTGGCCAAATATTTGAAGTCCCAAGAACTCCCCTACGATTTAACGGGACCGGTGGCGCCTATCACACCCCGGGAGACAAAAACCGTTCGTTTTTGTTTTTTGTATGAAGGACATGTTTGGTAGTCATTCCCATACCTCTTCGTTTGAACGCCCTGGTCCGATCTTCAGATCTCCGAGGTGATTCATTGACAAAATGGAGCTACACACCCTTCAACACTTCGATGTCTGTTTCGATCTCTTTGGTACCATTCTGATACTTTTTCTGTAATTTTTGTATGTCGAAAACGACAACATGTCCAGCTCATTTCTAAACTTTGGCACCTCCCTCGTGATATTTTTTTTCGTGCTGAAGTGTTGTGGAGACGGTCTCTCGGGGAAATGCCCAGAAACGTTGTTTCTATACTCATTAACTCCGTATGTTCAGTCTTAACAGAAATTTGTTCGTTTGGGGGGGGGGGCACGTTATCTTATTGGGGTTTCATGGCTACTAATATAGATGTTAAAACAAAGAAGCACGGACACAATCCGCGATATTCTTGTTCTACTTGGCTTAAAAGCTATCGATAACGATTCAACATCTGTTGTACAATAGGTGAATTAGCTACGCTGTCGCTTGGAAGTAAGGCACCAGAATAAATGATCATTGGACAACTAAAAACCAGACGAAAACTTCAGGAAGGGTTAAAGCAATCACTAATTTCAACGGATGTGATCATTTGATTTAGGAATTTCTTTAGTAGAGGATGAAAAAATATGCCCAAGGCACAGACTCTTTCTCAAACTAAACAGTCAGTAGCATCAGTCGACTTCTAATATAGTAAATACAAAGCTTGTCTGCTAGGTCGAATTCAGTCGCTGTTTGGAGGAGAATTCTAGCGACCGGCTACTCTGATTGGTAGTTTTCCATGGTTTCTCCGATCATCACCATCCGAATGCTGGAGCGGTACCCTAACAAACGGGCCACGGACCGCGCGCGATCTTTCATTCCTCTCCTTACTTACATACACTTACAATCACATGCATTACACTACTTCACAAGCCGGGAGACTGAGAGCTGAGAGCTTGACCCGGCTGATGAGAGAGACTGGTAAGGAAGAACCCCGCTATCCAATGATAGGTCGCCGCTGGATCTCGCCATCCAGCGGGGGAAGATCACAGTCACCTCCCGAGGAAAACCATTTACGTGATTAAGGGCCTTAAGGCCGCTCCACAATAGCCCGTGGACGGGAACGGCAACGCGAACGCGAACGCAAAGAAAGTTGAAAGGCGGGCATCTCAGGCAGGCGTTCACAAAACAACGGGAACGCGAAGCTTGACGGGAACGGGAACGCGAAAGATGGCCAACATTTATCTCGGCCCGGGAACGGGAAGCCTCTCGACCAATGGGAGTACAGCAAATGGAGGCGAAGTTTTCCAGCTGATCGAGCGCGCGGCCTGCGCGCGAAACTGGTCTGGAGCGGTGTTGAGGTTGCAGCGTGGATTTGCGAGGTTAGGGTTTGAGGAGGATTTAGTTAGTCGTTGATGAATTGTTTTAGTTATTTTTAGTGATTTCAGTATTTTTCGTTTTCTTTTCGTATTAATATTTAGAATTAAAATTTCCCACAAAATATTTTTTTCTTTCGTTTAAGTACATTGGAGTTTTTGTTTATTGATTAAAAATTCTTTAGTTGCATTTTCCATAAGTTCTTAGTAGTTTTTGCATTTTTTCATTCTGATGAATTACTTTTTTAATTAATATTCTTTCGTTAAAGTATTCGTTATTAATACTACCACACGCAAAAAACTGAGAGATGGCAAAGCAAAGAGTGAACAGAGTAGCTCAGCTAGGAGTGCTTTGGTTTCGGCGACTCTTTCCTGAAGTACTCGTTTTCGCCGCTACAGGTTCATAGCGCTATTCATCTTCCCGTTGGCGTTTATTGTGAAGCGCACGTCCCTCGCGTTCCCGTTCCCGTCCTCGCCTTCGCGTTGCCGTTCCCGTTCGCGGGCTATTGTAGAGCAGCCTTTAGCAGTAGACGCACCCGGAATCACTAACAGTCAATCATAAATCGCCTGTTTCGTCGCCCGAGTGACGCCTTCTTCCTCCGGTAGATGGTGAATGACGCGCAGCGAAATTGGACTGGTCGGACGGAAAAGCAGAAAGTACAATAAAGAAACACTGAAATGAATTGAATCCAATTACACAGGCGCACACACACACACACACACACACACACACACACACACACACACACACACACGAAGTTGTCAGGCCCGAAGATGTGACTAATGTTTATGCATATCGACGCGCTGAATTTGTAGGCAGAATTCCGCCATCACCTTTCAGTTTTTTTTAAATCGCGAAAAAGCACCGTGAAATTGTAAATTATAAATTTCAGTTTTTTTTGCGATTAAAAAAACAACAACAAAAACTGGAAGATGGTGGCGCAATTCTGTCTTCAGATTCTGATTCAGCACGTCGATACAGATAGAGGAACATGTGTCAATATTTGAGTCTGACAACTTTTTAAAAATTTTATTGTGTGTGCCTGTGTGTGTGTGTGTATCTGTGTGTGCCTGTGTGTGTGTATGTGTGTGTGTATGTGTTTGTGTGTGTGTGTGTGTGTGTGTGTGTGTTATTGAAGTTTCTACACAAACGCTTCCCCTTTCCACGGCGCACTGCTTTCTCCCACTCTTCGGTTCGCGCCCACTGCGCGGCGGAGGGGCGGGGCGGGGCGCGGCGCGGTCGGTCGCGGCGCGGCGCGGCGCAGCGCGGCGGGCGTCGCCAGTCAGTGGCAGTGCGAACACATGTGGCGTCGGAGGCGTCGCACGTCGCTGGGCGCGTGGCTGGCGCCGCTGGCGTGGCTGGCGTGGCTGCTGTGGCTGGCGCTGGCGCCGCCGCCCTGGCCGCCGGGCGCCGCCGCCGCCACCGAGGAGGTGCACTGCAAATTACGTAACCTGCGCAACGACTCGGGCGGCCTGGAGTGGGCGCGACTCTCCAACGAGCAGGAGACCTACAGGGAAGGCGCCGCCGCGGAGCTGCACTGCTGCGCCAGAAACTACGACGAAATCCAGTGGTGCGTAGATGGGCCCGCACGCGCCAACCCGCGCTCGCCCGCGCGATAACCCCGCTCCCGCGCCCGCGCGCCCGCGCGCCGGCGCCGGCGCCGGCGCCCGCGCTGCGCCGCGCCGCCTGCCCTCGTTGCTCTCAATTTCGGACAAGTACTATGCGGGGCTGAGTTTATCGCAGTTGTTGGCAACCCGCAGCCCACACGTTTTAAGAGGCAAGATATTATGGGTTGTGTGAGCGTATGTATGAGCATTTGCAAGAGGTTGTGCATGTGTAATATATGGACTTTGGGACTTTGTTTACGTGCGTGTATGTGATCGCGGG
>JAHLJT010000631.1:205890161-206073890 GCA_031308135.1 Acheta domesticus | reverse complement strand
TGTTACAATACTGCATTTCGTCGCATGGCTTGGAAAGCATTACTTCTTTAACGTCGAAAAACAATTAAACTTTTGTGTGAAAAAATGGGGTGAAGGTGTTATCTGTGCACATTTTCTATATCACCAAAATCCCTATGCCTCTTTATTTTTCATGATTGAATTATGAATAAAGGTAGTGAAAATAGTTTTTGGCTGAAAATAGTTTTTGTCGCATGGCTTGGAAAGCATTACTTCTTTAACGTCGAAAAACAATTAAACTTTTGTGTGAAAAAATGGGGTGAAGGTGTTATCTGTGCACATTTTCTATATCACCAAAATCCCTACGCCTCTTTATTTTTCATGATTGAATTATGAATAAAGGTAGTGAAAATAGTTTTTTGGCTGAAAATAGTTTTTGTCGCATGGCTTGGAAAGCATTACTTCTTTAACGTCGAAAAACAATTAAACTTTTGTGTGAAAAAATGGGGTGAAGGTGTTATCTGTGCACATTTTCTATATCACCAAAATCCCTACGCCTCTTTATTTTTCATGATTGAATTATGAATAAAGGTAGTGAAAATAGTTTTTGGCTGAAAATAGTTTTTGTCGCATGGCTTGGAAAGCATTACTTCTTTAACGTCGAAAAACAATTAAACTTTTGTGTGAAAAAATGGGGTGAAGGTGTTATCTGTGCACATTTTCTATATCACCAAAATCCCTACGCCTCTTTATTTTCATGATTGAATTATGAATAAAGGTAGTGAAAATAGTTTTTGGCTGAAAATAGTTTTTGTCGCATGGCTTGGAAAGCATTGCTTCTTTAACGTCGAAAAACAATTAAACTTTTGTGTGAAAAAATGGGGTGAAGGTGTTATCTGTGCACATTTTCTATATCACCAAAATCCCTACGCCTCTTTATTTTTCATGATTGAATTATGAATAAAGGTAGTGAAAATAGTTTTTGGCTGAAAATAGTTTTTGTCGCATGGCTTGGAAAGCATTGCTTCTTTAACGTCGAAAAACAATTAAAGTTTTGTGTGAAAAAATGGGGTGAAGGTGTTATCTGTGCACATTTTCTATATCACCAAAATCCCTACGCCTCTTTATTTTTCATGATTGAATTATGAATAAAGGTAGTGAAAATAGTTTTTTGGCTTGAAAATAGTTTTTTGTCGCATGGCTTGGAAAGCATTGCTTCTTTAACGTCGAAAAACAATTAAACTTTTGTGTGAAAAAATGGGGTGAAGGTGTTATCTGTGCACATTTTCTATATCACCAAAATCCCTACGCCTCTTATTTTTCATGATTGAATTATGAATAAAGGTAGTGAAAATAGTTTTTGGCTGAAAATAGTTTTTGTCGCATGGCTTGGAAAGCATTGCTTCTTTAACGTCGAAAAACAATTAAACTTTTGTGTGAAAAAATGGGGTGAAGGTGTTATCTGTGCACATTTTCTATATCACCAAAATCCCTACGCCTCTTTATTTTTCATGATTGAATTATGAATAAAGGTAGTGAAAATAGTTTTTGGCTGAAAATAGTTTTTGTCGCATGGCTTGGAAAGCATTGCTTCTTTAACGTCGAAAAACAATTAAACTTTTGTGTGAAAAAATGGGGTGAAGGTGTTATCTGTGCACATTTTCTATATCACCAAAATCCCTACGCCTCTTTATTTTTCATGATTGAATTATGAATAAAGGTAGTGAAAATAGTTTTTGGCTGAAAATAGTTTTTGTCGCATGGCTTGGAAAGCATTGCTTCTTTAACGTCGAAAAACAATTAAACTTTTGTGTGAAAAAATGGGGTGAAGGTGTTATCTGTGCACATTTTCTATATCACCAAAATCCCTACGCCTCTTTATTTTTCATGATTGAATTATGAATAAAGGTAGTGAAAATAGTTTTTGGCTGAAAATAGTTTTTGTCGCATGGCTTGGAAAGCATTGCTTCTTTAACGTCGAAAAACAATTAAACTTTTGTGTGAAAAAATGGGGTGAAGGTGTTATCTGTGCACATTTTCTATATCACCAAAATCCCTACGCCTCTTTATTTTTCATGATTGAATTATGAATAAAGGTAGTGAAAATAGTTTTTGGCTGAAAATAGTTTTTGTCGCATGGCTTGGAAAGCATTGCTTCTTTAACGTCGAAAAACAATTAAACTTTTGTGTGAAAAAATGGGGTGAAGTTGTTATCTGTGCACATTTTCTATATCACCAAAATCCCTACGCCTCTTTATTTTTCATGATTGAATTATGAATAAAGGTAGTGAAAATAGTTTTTGGCTGAAAATAGTTTTTGTCGCATGGCTTGGAAAGCATTGCTTCTTTAACGTCGAAAAACAATTAAACTTTTGTGTGAAAAAATGGGGTGAAGTTGTTATCTGTGCACATTTTCTATATCACCAAAATCCCTACGCCTCTTTATTTTCATGATTGAATTATGAATAAAGGTAGTGAAAATAGTTTTTGGCTGAAAATAGTTTTTGTCGCATGGCTTGGAAAGCATTGCTTCTTTAACGTCGAAAAACAATTAAACTTTTGTGTGAAAAAATGGGGTGAAGTTGTTATCTGTGCACATTTTCTATATCACCAAAATCCCTACGCCTCTTTATTTTTCATGATTGAATTATGAATAAAGGTAGTGAAAATAGTTTTTGGCTGAAAATAGTTTTTGTCGCATGGCTTGGAAAGCATTGCTTCTTTAACGTCGAAAAACAATTAAACTTTTGTGTGAAAAAATGGGGTGAAGGTGTTATCTGTGCACATTTTCTATATCACCAAAATCCCTACGCCTCTTTATTTTTCATGATTGAATTATGAATAAAGGTAGTGAAAATAGTTTTTGGCTGAAAATAGTTTTTGTCGCATGGCTTGGAAAGCATTGCTTCTTTAACGTCGAAAAACAATTAAACTTTTGTGTGAAAAAATGGGGTGAAGTTGTTATCTGTGCACATTTTCTATATCACCAAAATCCCTACGCCTCTTTATTTTTCATGATTGAATTATGAATAAAGGTAGTGAAAATAGTTTTTGGCTGAAAATAGTTTTTGTCGCATGGCTTGGAAAGCATTACTTCTTTAACGTCGAAAAACAATTAAACTTTTGTGTGAAAAAATGGGGTGAAGTTGTTATCTGTGCACATTTTCTATATCACCAAAATCCCTACGCCTCTTTATTTTTCATGATTGAATTATGAATAAAGGTAGTGAAAATAGTTTTTGGCTGAAAATAGTTTTTGTCGCATGGCTTGGAAAGCATTGCTTCTTTAACGTCGAAAAACAATTAAACTTTTGTGTGAAAAAATGGGGTGAAGTTGTTATCTGTGCACATTTTCTATATCACCAAAATCCCTACGCCTCTTTATTTTTCATGATTGAATTATGAATAAAGGTAGTGAAAATAGTTTTTGGCTGAAAATAGTTTTTGTCGCATGGCTTGGAAAGCATTGCTTCTTTAACGTCGAAAAACAATTAAACTTTTGTGTGAAAAAATGGGGTGAAGTTGTTATCTGTGCACATTTTCTATATCACCAAAATCCCTACGCCTCTTTATTTTTCATGATTGAATTATGAATAAAGGTAGTGAAAATAGTTTTTGGCTGAAAATAGTTTTTGTCGCATGGCTTGGAAAGCATTGCTTCTTTAACGTCGAAAAACAATTAAACTTTTGTGTGAAAAATGGGGTGAAGTTGTTATCTGTGCACATTTTCTATATCACCAAAATCCCTACGCCTCTTTATTTTTCATGATTGAATTATGAATAAAGGTAGTGAAAATAGTTTTGGCTGAAAATAGTTTTTGTCGCATGGCTTGGAAAGCATTGCTTCTTTAACGTCGAAAAACAATTAAACTTTTGTGTGAAAAAATGGGGTGAAGTTGTTATCTGTGCACATTTTCTATATCACCAAAATCCCTACGCCTCTTTATTTTTCATGATTGAATTATGAATAAAGGTAGTGAAAATAGTTTTTGGCTGAAAATAGTTTTTGTCGCATGGCTTGGAAAGCATTACTTCTTTAACGTCGAAAAACAATTAAACTTTTGTGTGAAAAAATGGGGTGAAGTTGTTATCTGTGCACATTTTCTATATCACCAAAATCCCTACGCCTCTTTATTTTTCATGATTGAATTATGAATAAAGGTAGTGAAAATAGTTTTTGGCTGAAAATAGTTTTTGTCGCATGGCTTGGAAAGCATTACTTCTTTAACGTCGAAAAACAATTAAACTTTTGTGTGAAAAAATGGGGTGAAGTTGTTATCTGTGCACATTTTCTATATCACCAAAATCCCTACGCCTCTTTATTTTTCATGATTGAATTATGAATAAAGGTAGTGAAAATAGTTTTTGGCTGAAATAGTTTTTGTCGCATGGCTTGGAAAGCATTAGCTTCTTTAACGTCGAAAAACAATTAAACTTTTGTGTGAAAAAATGGGGTGAAGTTGTTATCTGTGCACATTTTCTATATCACCAAAATCCCTACGCCTCTTTATTTTTCATGATTGAATTATGAATAAAGGTAGTGAAAATAGTTTTTGGCTGAAAATAGTTTTTGTCGCATGGCTTGGAAAGCATTGACTTCTTTAACGTCGAAAAACAATTAAACTTTTGTGTGAAAAAATGGGGTGAAGTTGTTATCTGTGCACATTTTCTATATCACCAAAATCCCTACGCCTCTTTATTTTTCATGATTGAATTATGAATAAAGGTAGTGAAAATAGTTTTTGGCTGAAAATAGTTTTTGTCGCATGGCTTGGAAAGCATTACTTCTTTAACGTCGAAAAACAATTAAACTTTTGTGTGAAAAAATGGGGTGAAGTTGTTATCTGTGCACATTTTCTATATCACCAAAATCCCTACGCCTCTTTATTTTTCATGATTGAATTATGAATAAAGGTAGTGAAAATAGTTTTTGGCTGAAAATAGTTTTTGTCGCATGGCTTGGAAAGCATTGCTTCTTTAACGTCGAAAAACAATTAAACTTTTGTGTGAAAAAATGGGGTGAAGTTGTTATCTGTGCACATTTTCTATATCACCAAAATCCCTACGCCTCTTTATTTTTCATGATTGAATTATGAATAAAGGTAGTGAAAATAGTTTTTGGCTGAAAATAGTTTTTGTCGCATGGCTTGGAAAGCATTACTTCTTTAACGTCGAAAAACAATTAAACTTTTGTGTGAAAAAATGGGGTGAAGTTGTTATCTGTGCACATTTTCTATATCACCAAAATCCCTACGCCTCTTTATTTTTCATGATTGAATTATGAATAAAGGTAGTGAAAATAGTTTTTGGCTGAAAATAGTTTTTGTCGCATGGCTTGGAAAGCATTACTTCTTTAACGTCGAAAAACAATTAAACTTTTGTGTGAAAAAATGGGGTGAAGTTGTTATCTGTGCACATTTTCTATATCACCAAAATCCCTACGCCTCTTTATTTTTCATGATTGAATTATGAATAAAGGTAGTGAAAATAGTTTTTGGCTGAAAATAGTTTTTGTCGCATGGCTTGGAAAGCATTACTTCTTTAACGTCGAAAAACAATTAAACTTTTGTGTGAAAAAATGGGGTGAAGTTGTTATCTGTGCACATTTTCTATATCACCAAAATCCCTACGCCTCTTTATTTTTCATGATTGAATTATGAATAAAGGTAGTGAAAATAGTTTTGGCTGAAAATAGTTTTTGTCGCATGGCTTGGAAAGCATTACTTCTTTAACGTCGAAAAACAATTAAACTTTTGTGTGAAAAAATGGGGTGAAGTTGTTATCTGTGCACATTTTCTATATCACCAAAATCCCTACGCCTCTTTATTTTTCATGATTGAATTATGAATAAAGGTAGTGAAAATAGTTTTTGGCTGAAAATAGTTTTTGTCGCATGGCTTGGAAAGCATTGCTTCTTTAACGTCGAAAAACAATTAAACTTTTGTGTGAAAAAATGGGGTGAAGTTGTTATCTGTGCACATTTTCTATATCACCAAAATCCCTACGCCTCTTTATTTTTCATGATTGAATTATGAATAAAGGTAGTGAAAATAGTTTTTGGCTGAAAATAGTTTTTGTCGCATGGCTTGGAAAGCATTACTTCTTTAACGTCGAAAAACAATTAAACTTTTGTGTGAAAAAATGGGGTGAAGTTGTTATCTGTGCACATTTTCTATATCACCAAAATCCCTACGCCTCTTTATTTTTCATGATTGAATTATGAATAAAGGTAGTGAAAATAGTTTTTGGCTGAAAATAGTTTTTGTCGCATGGCTTGGAAAGCATTGCTTCTTTAACGTCGAAAAACAATTAAACTTTTGTGTGAAAAAATGGGGTGAAGTTGTTATCTGTGCACATTTTCTATATCACCAAAATCCCTACGCCTCTTTATTTTTCATGATTGAATTATGAATAAAGGTAGTGAAAATAGTTTTTGGCTGAAAATAGTTTTTGTCGCATGGCTTGGAAAGCATTGCTTCTTTAACGTCGAAAAACAATTAAACTTTTGTGTGAAAAAATGGGGTGAAGTTGTTATCTGTGCACATTTTCTATATCACCAAAATCCCTACGCCTCTTTATTTTTCATGATTGAATTATGAATAAAGGTAGTGAAAATAGTTTTTGGCTGAAAATAGTTTTTGTCGCATGGCTTGGAAAGCATTACTTCTTTAACGTCGAAAAACAATTAAACTTTTGTGTGAAAAAATGGGGTGAAGTTGTTATCTGTGCACATTTTCTATATCACCAAAATCCCTACGCCTCTTTATTTTTCATGATTGAATTATGAATAAAGGTAGTGAAAATAGTTTTTGGCTGAAAATAGTTTTTGTCGCATGGCTTGGAAAGCATTACTTCTTTAACGTCGAAAAACAATTAAACTTTTGTGTGAAAAAATGGGGTGAAGTTGTTATCTGTGCACATTTTCTATATCACCAAAATCCCTACGCCTCTTTATTTTTCATGATTGAATTATGAATAAAGGTAGTGAAAATAGTTTTTGGCTGAAAATAGTTTTTGTCGCATGGCTTGGAAAGCATTACTTCTTTAACGTCGAAAAACAATTAAACTTTTGTGTGAAAAAATGGGGTGAAGTTGTTATCTGTGCACATTTCTATATCACCAAAATCCCTACGCCTCTTATTTTTCATGATTGAATTATGAATAAAGGTAGTGAAAATAGTTTTTGGCTGAAAATAGTTTTTGTCGCATGGCTTGGAAAGCATTGCTTCTTTAACGTCGAAAAACAATTAAACTTTGTGTGAAAAAATGGGGTGAAGTTGTTATCTGTGCACATTTTCTATATCACCAAAATCCCTACGCCTCTTTATTTTTCATGATTGAATTATGAATAAAGGTAGTGAAAATAGTTTTTTGGCTGAAAATAGTTTTTGTCGCATGGCTTGGAAAGCATTGCTTCTTTAACGTCGAAAAACAATTAAACTTTTGTGTGAAAAAATGGGGTGAAGTTGTTATCTGTGCACATTTTTCTATATCACCAAAATCCCTACGCCTCTTTATTTTTCATGATTGAATTATGAATAAAGGTAGTGAAAATAGTTTTTGGCTGAAAATAGTTTTGTCGCATGGCTTGGAAAGCATTACTTCTTTAACGTCGAAAAACAATTAAACTTTTGTGTGAAAAAATGGGGTGAAGTTGTTATCTGTGCACATTTTCTATATCACCAAATCCCTACGCCTCTTTATTTTTCATGATTGAATTATGAATAAAGGTAGTGAAAATAGTTTTTGGCTGAAAATAGTTTTTGTCGCATGGCTTGGAAAGCATTACTTCTTTAACGTCGAAAAACAATTAAACTTTTGTGTGAAAAAATGGGGTGAAGTTGTTATCTGTGCACATTTTCTATATCACCAAAATCCCTACGCCTCTTTATTTTTCATGATTGAATTATGAATAAAGGTAGTGAAAATAGTTTTTGGCTGAAAATAGTTTTTGTCGCATGGCTTGGAAAGCATTGCTTCTTTAACGTCGAAAAACAATTAAACTTTTGTGTGAAAAAATGGGGTGAAGTTGTTATCTGTGCACATTTTCTATATCACCAAAATCCCTACGCCTCTTTATTTTTCATGATTGAATTATGAATAAAGGTAGTGAAAATAGTTTTTGGCTGAAAATAGTTTTTGTCGCATGGCTTGGAAAGCATTGCTTCTTTAACGTCGAAAAACAATTAAACTTTTGTGTGAAAAAATGGGGTGAAGTTGTTATCTGTGCACATTTTCTATATCACCAAAATCCCTACGCCTCTTTATTTTCATGATTGAATTATGAATAAAGGTAGTGAAAATAGTTTTGGCTGAAAATAGTTTTTGTCGCATGGCTTGGAAAGCATTACTTCTTTAACGTCGAAAAACAATTAAACTTTTGTGTGAAAAAATGGGGTGAAGTTGTTATCTGTGCACATTTTCTATATCACCAAAATCCCTACGCCTCTTTATTTTCATGATTGAATTATGAATAAAGGTAGTGAAAATAGTTTTTGGCTGAAAATAGTTTTGTCGCATGGCTTGGAAAGCATTACTTCTTTAACGTCGAAAAAACAATTAAACTTTTGTGTGAAAAATGGGGTGAAGTTGTTATCTGTGCACATTTTCTATATCACCAAAATCCCTACGCCTCTTTATTTTTCATGATTGAATTATGAATAAAGGTAGTGAAAATAGTTTTTGGCTGAAAATAGTTTTTGTCGCATGGCTTGGAAAGCATTACTTCTTTAACGTCGAAAAACAATTAAACTTTGTGTGAAAAAAATGGGGGTGAAGTTGTTATCTGTGCACATTTTCTATATCACCAAAATCCCTACGCCTCTTTATTTTTCATGATTGAATTATGAATAAAGGTAGTGAAAATAGTTTTTGGCTGAAAATAGTTTTTGTCGCATGGCTTGGAAAGCATTGCTTCTTTAACGTCGAAAAACAATTAAACTTTTGTGTGAAAAAATGGGGTGAAGTTGTTATCTGTGCACATTTTCTATATCACCAAAATCCCTACGCCTCTTATTTTTCATGATTGAATTATGAATAAAGGTAGTGAAAATAGTTTTTGGCTGAAAATAGTTTTGTCGCATGGCTTGGAAAGCATTGCTTCTTTAACGTCGAAAAACAATTAAACTTTTGTGTGAAAAAATGGGGTGAAGTTGTTATCTGGCACATTTTTCTATATCACCAAAATCCCTACGCCTCTTTATTTTTCATGATTGAATTATGAATAAAGGTAGTGAAAATAGTTTTTTGGCTGAAAATAGTTTTTGTCGCATGGCTTGGAAAGCATTGCTTCTTTAACGTCGAAAAACAATTAAACTTTTGTGTGAAAAAATGGGGTGAAGTTGTTATCTGTGCACATTTTCTATATCACCAAAATCCCTACGCCTCTTTATTTTTCATGATTGAATATGAATAAAGGTAGTGAAAATAGTTTTGGCTGAAAATAGTTTTTGTCGCATGGCTTGGAAAGCATTGCTTCTTTAACGTCGAAAAACAATTAAACTTTTGTCGTGAAAAAATGGGGTGAAGTTGTTATCTGTGCACATTTTCTATATCACCAAAATCCCTACGCCTCTTTATTTTCATGATTGAATTATGAATAAAGGTAGTGAAAATAGTTTTTGGCTGAAAATAGTTTTTGTCGCATGGCTTGGAAAGCATTGCTTCTTTAACGTCGAAAAAACAATTAAACTTTTGTGTGAAAAAATGGGGTGAAGTTGTTATCTGTGCACATTTTTCTATATCACCAAAATCCCTACGCCTCTTTATTTTTCATGATTGAATTATGAATAAAGGTAGTGAAAATAGTTTTGGCTGAAAATAGTTTTGTCGCATGGCTTGGAAAGCATTGCTTCTTTAACGTCGAAAAACAATTAAACTTTGTGTGAAAAAATGGGGTGAAGTTGTTATCTGTGCACATTTTCTATATCACCAAAATCCCTACGCCTCTTATTTTTCATGATTGAATTATGAATAAAGGTAGTGAAAATAGCTTTTGGCTGAAAATAGTTTTTGTCGCATGGCTTGGAAAGCATTACTTCTTTAACGTCGAAAAACAATTAAACTTTTGTGTGAAAAAATGGGGTGAAGTTGTTATCTGTGCACATTTTCTATATCACCAAAATCCCTACGCCTCTTTATTTTCATGATTGAATTATGAATAAAGGTAGTGAAAATAGTTTTTGGCTGAAAATAGTTTTTGTCGCATGGCTTGGAAAGCATTGCTTCTTTAACGTCGAAAAAACAATTAAACTTTTGTGTGAAAAAATGGGGTGAAGTTGTTATCTGTGCACATTTTCTATATCACCAAAATCCCTACGCCTCTTTATTTTTCATGATTGAATTATGAATAAAGGTAGTGAAAATAGTTTTTGGCTGAAAATAGTTTTTGTCGCATGGCTTGGAAAGCATTGCTTCTTTAACGTCGAAAAACAATTAAACTTTTGTGTGAAAAAATGGGGTGAAGTTGTTATCTGTGCACATTTTCTATATCACCAAAATCCCTACGCCTCTTTATTTTTCATGATTGAATTATGAATAAAGGTAGTGAAAATAGTTTTTGGCTGAAAATAGTTTTTGTCGCATGGCTTGGAAAGCATTGCTTCTTTAACGTCGAAAAACAATTAAACTTTTGTGTGAAAAAATGGGGTGAAGTTGTTATCTGTGCACATTTTCTATATCACCAAAATCCCTACGCCTCTTTATTTTTCATGATTGAATTATGAATAAAGGTAGTGAAAATAGTTTTTGGCTGAAAATAGTTTTTGTCGCATGGCTTGGAAAGCATTGCTTCTTTAACGTCGAAAAACAATTAAACTTTTGTGTGAAAAAATGGGGTGAAGTTGTTATCTGTGCACATTTTCTATATCACCAAAATCCCTACGCCTCTTTATTTTTCATGATTGAATTATGAATAAAGGTAGTGAAAATAGTTTTGGCTGAAAATAGTTTTTGTCGCATGGCTTGGAAAGCATTGCTTCTTTAACGTCGAAAAACAATTAAACTTTTGTGTGAAAAAATGGGGGTGAAGGTTGTTATCTGTGCACATTTTCTATATCACCAAATCCCTACGCCTCTTTATTTTTCATGATTGAATTATGAATAAAGGTAGTGAAAATAGCTTTTGGCTGAAAATAGTTTTTGTCGCATGGCTTGGAAAGCATTACTTCTTTAACGTCGAAAAACAATTAAACTTTTGTGTGAAAAAATGGGGTGAAGTTGTTATCTGTGCACATTTTCTATATCACCAAAATCCCTACGCCTCTTTATTTTTCATGATTGAATTATGAATAAAGGTAGTGAAAATAGTTTTTGGCTGAAAATAGTTTTTGTCGCATGGCTTGGAAAGCATTGCTTCTTTAACGTCGAAAAACAATTAAACTTTTGTGTGAAAAAATGGGGTGAAGTTGTTATCTGTGCACATTTTCTATATCACCAAAATCCCTACGCCTCTTTATTTTTCATGATTGAATTATGAATAAAGGTAGTGAAAATAGTTTTTGGCTGAAAATAGTTTTTGTCGCATGGCTTGGAAAGCATTACTTCTTTAACGTCGAAAAACAATTAAACTTTGTGTGAAAAAATGGGGTGAAGTTGTTATCTGTGCACATTTTCTATATCACCAAAATCCCTACGCCTCTTTATTTTTCATGATTGAATTATGAATAAAGGTAGTGAAAATAGTTTTGGCTGAAAATAGTTTTTGTCGCATGGCTTGGAAAGCATTGCTTCTTTAACGTCGAAAAACAATTAAACTTTTGTGTGAAAAAATGGGGTGAAGTTGTTATCTGTGCACATTTTCTATATCACCAAAATCCCTACGCCTCTTTATTTTTCATGATTGAATTATGAATAAAGGTAGTGAAAATAGTTTTTGGCTGAAAATAGTTTTTGTCGCATGGCTTGGAAAGCATTGACTTCTTTAACGTCGAAAAACAATTAAACTTTTGTGTGAAAAATGGGGTGAAGTTGTTATCTGTGCACATTTTCTATATCACCAAAATCCCTACGCCTCTTTATTTTTCATGATTGAATTATGAATAAAGGTAGTGAAAATAGTTTTTGGCTGAAAATAGTTTTTGTCGCATGGCTTGGAAAGCATTGCTTCTTTAACGTCGAAAAACAATTAAACTTTTGTGTGAAAAAATGGGGTGAAGTTGTTATCTGTGCACATTTTCTATATCACCAAAATCCCTACGCCTCTTTATTTTTCATGATTGAATTATGAATAAAGGTAGTGAAAATAGTTTTTGGCTGAAAATAGTTTTTGTCGCATGGCTTGGAAAGCATTACTTCTTTAACGTCGAAAAACAATTAAACTTTTGTGTGAAAAAATGGGGTGAAGTTGTTATCTGTGCACATTTTCTATATCACCAAAATCCCTACGCCTCTTTATTTTTCATGATTGAATTATGAATAAAGGTAGTGAAAATAGTTTTTGGCTGAAAATAGTTTTTGTCGCATGGCTTGGAAAGCATTGCTTCTTTAACGTCGAAAAACAATTAAACTTTTGTGTGAAAAAATGGGGTGAAGTTGTTATCTGTGCACATTTTCTATATCACCAAAATCCCTACGCCTCTTTATTTTTCATGATTGAATTATGAATAAAGGTAGTGAAAATAGTTTTTGGCTGAAAATAGTTTTTGTCGCATGGCTTGGAAAGCATTGCTTCTTTAACGTCGAAAAACAATTAAACTTTTGTGTGAAAAAATGGGGTGAAGTTGTTATCTGTGCACATTTTCTATATCACCAAAATCCCTACGCCTCTTTATTTTTCATGATTGAATTATGAATAAAGGTAGTGAAAATAGTTTTTGGCTGAAAATAGTTTTTGTCGCATGGCTTGGAAAGCATTGCTTCTTTAACGTCGAAAAACAATTAAACTTTTGTGTGAAAAAATGGGGTGAAGTTGTTATCTGTGCACATTTTCTATATCACCAAAATCCCTACGCCTCTTTATTTTTCATGATTGAATTATGAATAAAGGTAGTGAAAATAGTTTTTGGCTGAAAATAGTTTTTGTCGCATGGCTTGGAAAGCATTACTTCTTTAACGTCGAAAAACAATTAAACTTTTGTGTGAAAAAATGGGGTGAAGTTGTTATCTGTGCACATTTTCTATATCACCAAAATCCCTACGCCTCTTTATTTTTCATGATTGAATTATGAATAAAGGTAGTGAAAATAGTTTTTGGCTGAAAATAGTTTTTGTCGCATGGCTTGGAAAGCATTAGCTTCTTTAACGTCGAAAAACAATTAAACTTTTGTGTGAAAAAATGGGGTGAAGTTGTTATCTGTGCACATTTTCTATATCACCAAAATCCCTACGCCTCTTTATTTTTCATGATTGAATTATGAATAAAGGTAGTGAAAATAGTTTTTGGCTGAAAATAGTTTTTGTCGCATGGCTTGGAAAGCATTACTTCTTTAACGTCGAAAAACAATTAAACTTTTGTGTGAAAAAATGGGGTGAAGTTGTTATCTGTGCACATTTTCTATATCACCAAAATCCCTACGCCTCTTTATTTTTCATGATTGAATTATGAATAAAGGTAGTGAAAATAGTTTTTGGCTGAAAATAGTTTTTGTCGCATGGCTTGGAAAGCATTACTTCTTTAACGTCGAAAAACAATTAAACTTTTGTGTGAAAAAATGGGGTGAAGTTGTTATCTGTGCACATTTTCTATATCACCAAAATCCCTACGCCTCTTTATTTTTCATGATTGAATTATGAATAAAGGTAGTGAAAATAGTTTTTGGCTGAAAATAGTTTTTGTCGCATGGCTTGGAAAGCATTGCTTCTTTAACGTCGAAAAACAATTAAACTTTTGTGTGAAAAAATGGGGTGAAGTTGTTATCTGTGCACATTTTCTATATCACCAAAATCCCTACGCCTCTTTATTTTTCATGATTGAATTATGAATAAAGGTAGTGAAAATAGTTTTTGGCTGAAAATAGTTTTTGTCGCATGGCTTGGAAAGCATTACTTCTTTAACGTCGAAAAACAATTAAACTTTTGTGTGAAAAAATGGGGTGAAGTTGTTATCTGTGCACATTTTCTATATCACCAAAATCCCTACGCCTCTTTATTTTTCATGATTGAATTATGAATAAAGGTAGTGAAAATAGTTTTTGGCTGAAAATAGTTTTTGTCGCATGGCTTGGAAAGCATTGCTTCTTTAACGTCGAAAAACAATTAAACTTTTGTGTGAAAAAATGGGGTGAAGTTGTTATCTGTGCACATTTTCTATATCACCAAAATCCCTACGCCTCTTTATTTTTCATGATTGAATTATGAATAAAGGTAGTGAAAATAGTTTTTGGCTGAAAATAGTTTTTGTCGCATGGCTTGGAAAGCATTGCTTCTTTAACGTCGAAAACAATTAAACTTTTGTGTGAAAAAATGGGGTGAAGTTGTTATCTGTGCACATTTTCTATATCACCAAAATCCCTACGCCTCTTTATTTTTCATGATTGAATTATGAATAAAGGTAGTGAAAATAGTTTTTGGCTGAAAATAGTTTTTGTCGCATGGCTTGGAAAGCATTACTTCTTTAACGTCGAAAAACAATTAAACTTTTGTGTGAAAAAATGGGGTGAAGTTGTTATCTGTGCACATTTTCTATATCACCAAAATCCCTACGCCTCTTTATTTTTCATGATTGAATTATGAATAAAGGTAGTGAAAATAGTTTTTGGCTGAAAATAGTTTTTGTCGCATGGCTTGGAAAGCATTGCTTCTTTAACGTCGAAAAACAATTAAACTTTTGTGTGAAAAAATGGGGTGAAGTTGTTATCTGTGCACATTTTCTATATCACCAAAATCCCTACGCCTCTTTATTTTTCATGATTGAATTATGAATAAAGGTAGTGAAAATAGTTTTTGGCTGAAAATAGTTTTTGTCGCATGGCTTGGAAAGCATTGCTTCTTTAACGTCGAAAAACAATTAAACTTTTGTGTGAAAAAATGGGGTGAAGTTGTTATCTGTGCACATTTTCTATATCACCAAAATCCCTACGCCTCTTTATTTTTCATGATTGAATTATGAATAAAGGTAGTGAAAATAGTTTTTGGCTGAAAATAGTTTTTGTCGCATGGCTTGGAAAGCATTGCTTCTTTAACGTCGAAAAACAATTAAACTTTTGTGTGAAAAAATGGGGTGAAGTTGTTATCTGTGCACATTTTCTATATCACCAAAATCCCTACGCCTCTTTATTTTTCATGATTGAATTATGAATAAAGGTAGTGAAAATAGTTTTTGGCTGAAAATAGTTTTTGTCGCATGGCTTGGAAAGCATTGCTTCTTTAACGTCGAAAAACAATTAAACTTTTGTGTGAAAAAATGGGGTGAAGTTGTTATCTGTGCACATTTTCTATATCACCAAAATCCCTACGCCTCTTTATTTTTCATGATTGAATTATGAATAAAGGTAGTGAAAATAGTTTTTGGCTGAAAATAGTTTTTGTCGCATGGCTTGGAAAGCATTACTTCTTTAACGTCGAAAAACAATTAAACTTTTGTGTGAAAAAATGGGGTGAAGTTGTTATCTGTGCACATTTTCTATATCACCAAAATCCCTACGCCTCTTTATTTTTCATGATTGAATTATGAATAAAGGTAGTGAAAATAGTTTTTGGCTGAAAATAGTTTTTGTCGCATGGCTTGGAAAGCATTGCTTCTTTAACGTCGAAAAACAATTAAACTTTTGTGTGAAAAAATGGGGTGAAGTTGTTATCTGTGCACATTTTCTATATCACCAAAATCCCTACGCCTCTTTATTTTTCATGATTGAATTATGAATAAAGGTAGTGAAAATAGTTTTTGGCTGAAAATAGTTTTTGTCGCATGGCTTGGAAAGCATTGCTTCTTTAACGTCGAAAAACAATTAAACTTTTGTGTGAAAAAATGGGGTGAAGTTGTTATCTGTGCACATTTTCTATATCACCAAAATCCCTACGCCTCTTTATTTTTCATGATTGAATTATGAATAAAGGTAGTGAAAATAGTTTTTGGCTGAAAATAGTTTTTGTCGCATGGCTTGGAAAGCATTGCTTCTTTAACGTCGAAAAACAATTAAACTTTTGTGTGAAAAAATGGGGTGAAGTTGTTATCTGTGCACATTTTCTATATCACCAAAATCCCTACGCCTCTTTATTTTTCATGATTGAATTATGAATAAAGGTAGTGAAAATAGTTTTTGGCTGAAAATAGTTTTTGTCGCATGGCTTGGAAAGCATTGCTTCTTTAACGTCGAAAAACAATTAAACTTTTGTGTGAAAAAATGGGGTGAAGTTGTTATCTGTGCACATTTTCTATATCACCAAAATCCCTACGCCTCTTTATTTTTCATGATTGAATTATGAATAAAGGTAGTGAAAATAGTTTTTGGCTGAAAATAGTTTTTGTCGCATGGCTTGGAAAGCATTGCTTCTTTAACGTCGAAAAACAATTAAACTTTTGTGTGAAAAAATGGGGTGAAGTTGTTATCTGTGCACATTTTCTATATCACCAAAATCCCTACGCCTCTTTATTTTTCATGATTGAATTATGAATAAAGGTAGTGAAAATAGTTTTTGGCTGAAAATAGTTTTTGTCGCATGGCTTGGAAAGCATTGCTTCTTTAACGTCGAAAAACAATTAAACTTTTGTGTGAAAAAATGGGGTGAAGTTGTTATCTGTGCACATTTTCTATATCACCAAAATCCCTACGCCTCTTTATTTTTCATGATTGAATTATGAATAAAGGTAGTGAAAATAGTTTTTGGCTGAAAATAGTTTTTGTCGCATGGCTTGGAAAGCATTAGCTTCTTTAACGTCGAAAAACAATTAAACTTTTGTGTGAAAAAATGGGGTGAAGTTGTTATCTGTGCACATTTTCTATATCACCAAAATCCCTACGCCTCTTTATTTTTCATGATTGAATTATGAATAAAGGTAGTGAAAATAGTTTTTGGCTGAAAATAGTTTTTGTCGCATGGCTTGGAAAGCATTACTTCTTTAACGTCGAAAAACAATTAAACTTTTGTGTGAAAAAATGGGGTGAAGTTGTTATCTGTGCACATTTTCTATATCACCAAAATCCCTACGCCTCTTTATTTTTCATGATTGAATTATGAATAAAGGTAGTGAAAATAGTTTTTGGCTGAAAATAGTTTTTGTCGCATGGCTTGGAAAGCATTACTTCTTTAACGTCGAAAAACAATTAAACTTTTGTGTGAAAAAATGGGGTGAAGTTGTTATCTGTGCACATTTTCTAT
Source organism: Acheta domesticus (assembly GCA_031308135.1). Lineage (NCBI taxonomy): Eukaryota > Metazoa > Arthropoda > Insecta > Orthoptera > Gryllidae > Acheta > Acheta domesticus. The sequence continues at coordinate 206,056,676 of JAHLJT010000631.1, read as the reverse complement.
ATCACCAAAATCCCTACGCCTCTTTATTTTTCATGATTGAATTATGAATAAAGGTAGTGAAAATAGTTTTTGGCTGAAAATAGTTTTTGTCGCATGGCTTGGAAAGCATTGCTTCTTTAACGTCGAAAAACAATTAAACTTTTGTGTGAAAAAATGGGGTGAAGTTGTTATCTGTGCACATTTTCTATATCACCAAAATCCCTACGCCTCTTATTTTTCATGATTGAATTATGAATAAAGGTAGTGAAAATAGTTTTTGGCTGAAAATAGTTTTTGTCGCATGGCTTGGAAAGCATTGCTTCTTTAACGTCGAAAAACAATTAAACTTTGTGTGAAAAAATGGGGTGAAGTTGTTATCTGTGCACATTTTCTATATCACCAAAATCCCTACGCCTCTTTATTTTTCATGATTGAATTATGAATAAAGGTAGTGAAAATAGTTTTTGGCTGAAAATAGTTTTTGTCGCATGGCTTGGAAAGCATTACTTCTTTAACGTCGAAAAACAATTAAACTTTTGTGTGAAAAAATGGGGTGAAGTTGTTATCTGTGCACATTTTCTATATCACCAAAATCCCTACGCCTCTTTATTTTTCATGATTGAATTATGAATAAAGGTAGTGAAAATAGTTTTTGGCTGAAAATAGTTTTTGTCGCATGGCTTGGAAAGCATTACTTCTTTAACGTCGAAAAACAATTAAACTTTTGTGTGAAAAAATGGGGTGAAGTTGTTATCTGTGCACATTTTCTATATCACCAAAATCCCTACGCCTCTTTATTTTTCATGATTGAATTATGAATAAAGGTAGTGAAAATAGTTTTTGGCTGAAAATAGTTTTTGTCGCATGGCTTGGAAAGCATTGCTTCTTTAACGTCGAAAAACAATTAAACTTTTGTGTGAAAAAATGGGGTGAAGTTGTTATCTGTGCACATTTTCTATATCACCAAAATCCCTACGCCTCTTTATTTTTCATGATTGAATTATGAATAAAGGTAGTGAAAATAGTTTTTGGCTGAAAATAGTTTTTGTCGCATGGCTTGGAAAGCATTACTTCTTTAACGTCGAAAAACAATTAAACTTTTGTGTGAAAAAATGGGGTGAAGTTGTTATCTGTGCACATTTTCTATATCACCAAAATCCCTACGCCTCTTTATTTTTCATGATTGAATTATGAATAAAGGTAGTGAAAATAGTTTTTGGCTGAAAATAGTTTTTGTCGCATGGCTTGGAAAGCATTGCTTCTTTAACGTCGAAAAACAATTAAACTTTTGTGTGAAAAAATGGGGTGAAGTTGTTATCTGTGCACATTTTCTATATCACCAAAATCCCTACGCCTCTTTATTTTTCATGATTGAATTATGAATAAAGGTAGTGAAAATAGTTTTTGGCTGAAAATAGTTTTTGTCGCATGGCTTGGAAAGCATTGCTTCTTTAACGTCGAAAAACAATTAAACTTTTGTGTGAAAAAATGGGGTGAAGTTGTTATCTGTGCACATTTTCTATATCACCAAAATCCCTACGCCTCTTTATTTTTCATGATTGAATTATGAATAAAGGTAGTGAAAATAGTTTTTGGCTGAAAATAGTTTTTGTCGCATGGCTTGGAAAGCATTGCTTCTTTAACGTCGAAAAACAATTAAACTTTTGTGTGAAAAAATGGGGTGAAGTTGTTATCTGTGCACATTTTCTATATCACCAAAATCCCTACGCCTCTTTATTTTTCATGATTGAATTATGAATAAAGGTAGTGAAAATAGTTTTTGGCTGAAAATAGTTTTTGTCGCATGGCTTGGAAAGCATTAGCTTCTTTAACGTCGAAAAACAATTAAACTTTTGTGTGAAAAAATGGGGTGAAGTTGTTATCTGTGCACATTTTCTATATCACCAAAATCCCTACGCCTCTTTATTTTTCATGATTGAATTATGAATAAAGGTAGTGAAAATAGTTTTTGGCTGAAAATAGTTTTTGTCGCATGGCTTGGAAAGCATTGCTTCTTTAACGTCGAAAAACAATTAAACTTTTGTGTGAAAAAATGGGGTGAAGTTGTTATCTGTGCACATTTTCTATATCACCAAAATCCCTACGCCTCTTTATTTTTCATGATTGAATTATGAATAAAGGTAGTGAAAATAGTTTTTGGCTGAAAATAGTTTTTGTCGCATGGCTTGGAAAGCATTACTTCTTTAACGTCGAAAAACAATTAAACTTTTGTGTGAAAAAATGGGGTGAAGTTGTTATCTGTGCACATTTTCTATATCACCAAAATCCCTACGCCTCTTTATTTTTCATGATTGAATTATGAATAAAGGTAGTGAAAATAGTTTTTGGCTGAAAATAGTTTTTGTCGCATGGCTTGGAAAGCATTGCTTCTTTAACGTCGAAAAACAATTAAACTTTTGTGTGAAAAAATGGGGTGAAGTTGTTATCTGTGCACATTTTCTATATCACCAAAATCCCTACGCCTCTTTATTTTTCATGATTGAATTATGAATAAAGGTAGTGAAAATAGTTTTTGGCTGAAAATAGTTTTTGTCGCATGGCTTGGAAAGCATTGCTTCTTTAACGTCGAAAAAACAATTAAACTTTTGTGTGAAAAAATGGGGTGAAGTTGTTATCTGTGCACATTTTCTATATCACCAAAATCCCTACGCCTCTTTATTTTTCATGATTGAATTATGAATAAAGGTAGTGAAAATAGTTTTTGGCTGAAAATAGTTTTTGTCGCATGGCTTGGAAAGCATTGCTTCTTTAACGTCGAAAAACAATTAAACTTTTGTGTGAAAAAATGGGGTGAAGTTGTTATCTGTGCACATTTTCTATATCACCAAAATCCCTACGCCTCTTTATTTTTCATGATTGAATTATGAATAAAGGTAGTGAAAATAGTTTTGGCTGAAAATAGTTTTTGTCGCATGGCTTGGAAAGCATTACTTCTTTAACGTCGAAAAACAATTAAACTTTTGTGTGAAAAAATGGGGTGAAGTTGTTATCTGTGCACATTTTCTATATCACCAAAATCCCTACGCCTCTTTATTTTTCATGATTGAATTATGAATAAAGGTAGTGAAAATAGTTTTTGGCTGAAAATAGTTTTTGTCGCATGGCTTGGAAAGCATTACTTCTTTAACGTCGAAAAACAATTAAACTTTTGTGTGAAAAAATGGGGTGAAGTTGTTATCTGTGCACATTTTCTATATCACCAAAATCCCTACGCCTCTTTATTTTTCATGATTGAATTATGAATAAAGGTAGTGAAAATAGTTTTTGGCTGAAAATAGTTTTTGTCGCATGGCTTGGAAAGCATTGCTTCTTTAACGTCGAAAAACAATTAAACTTTTGTGTGAAAAAATGGGGTGAAGTTGTTATCTGTGCACATTTTCTATATCACCAAAATCCCTACGCCTCTTTATTTTTCATGATTGAATTATGAATAAAGGTAGTGAAAATAGTTTTTGGCTGAAAATAGTTTTTGTCGCATGGCTTGGAAAGCATTGCTTCTTTAACGTCGAAAAACAATTAAACTTTTGTGTGAAAAAATGGGGTGAAGTTGTTATCTGTGCACATTTTCTATATCACCAAAATCCCTACGCCTCTTTATTTTTCATGATTGAATTATGAATAAAGGTAGTGAAAATAGTTTTTGGCTGAAAATAGTTTTTGTCGCATGGCTTGGAAAGCATTGCTTCTTTAACGTCGAAAAACAATTAAACTTTTGTGTGAAAAAATGGGGTGAAGTTGTTATCTGTGCACATTTTCTATATCACCAAAATCCCTACGCCTCTTTATTTTTCATGATTGAATTATGAATAAAGGTAGTGAAAATAGTTTTTGGCTGAAAATAGTTTTTGTCGCATGGCTTGGAAAGCATTGCTTCTTTAACGTCGAAAAACAATTAAACTTTTGTGTGAAAAAATGGGGTGAAGTTGTTATCTGTGCACATTTTCTATATCACCAAAATCCCTACGCCTCTTTATTTTTCATGATTGAATTATGAATAAAGGTAGTGAAAATAGTTTTTGGCTGAAAATAGTTTTTGTCGCATGGCTTGGAAAGCATTGCTTCTTTAACGTCGAAAAACAATTAAACTTTTGTGTGAAAAAATGGGGTGAAGTTGTTATCTGTGCACATTTTCTATATCACCAAAATCCCTACGCCTCTTTATTTTTCATGATTGAATTATGAATAAAGGTAGTGAAAATAGTTTTTGGCTGAAAATAGTTTTTGTCGCATGGCTTGGAAAGCATTGCTTCTTTAACGTCGAAAAACAATTAAACTTTTGTGTGAAAAAATGGGGTGAAGTTGTTATCTGTGCACATTTTCTATATCACCAAAATCCCTACGCCTCTTTATTTTTCATGATTGAATTATGAATAAAGGTAGTGAAAATAGTTTTTGGCTGAAAATAGTTTTTGTCGCATGGCTTGGAAAGCATTGCTTCTTTAACGTCGAAAAACAATTAAACTTTTGTGTGAAAAAATGGGGTGAAGTTGTTATCTGTGCACATTTTCTATATCACCAAAATCCCTACGCCTCTTTATTTTTCATGATTGAATTATGAATAAAGGTAGTGAAAATAGTTTTTGGCTGAAAATAGTTTTTGTCGCATGGCTTGGAAAGCATTACTTCTTTAACGTCGAAAAACAATTAAACTTTTGTGTGAAAAAATGGGGTGAAGTTGTTATCTGTGCACATTTTCTATATCACCAAAATCCCTACGCCTCTTTATTTTTCATGATTGAATTATGAATAAAGGTAGTGAAAATAGTTTTTGGCTGAAAATAGTTTTTGTCGCATGGCTTGGAAAGCATTACTTCTTTAACGTCGAAAAACAATTAAACTTTTGTGTGAAAAAATGGGGTGAAGTTGTTATCTGTGCACATTTTCTATATCACCAAAATCCCTACGCCTCTTTATTTTTCATGATTGAATTATGAATAAAGGTAGTGAAAATAGTTTTTGGCTGAAAATAGTTTTTGTCGCATGGCTTGGAAAGCATTACTTCTTTAACGTCGAAAAACAATTAAACTTTTGTGTGAAAAAATGGGGTGAAGTTGTTATCTGTGCACATTTTCTATATCACCAAAATCCCTACGCCTCTTTATTTTTCATGATTGAATTATGAATAAAGGTAGTGAAAATAGTTTTTGGCTGAAAATAGTTTTTGTCGCATGGCTTGGAAAGCATTGCTTCTTTAACGTCGAAAAACAATTAAACTTTTGTGTGAAAAAATGGGGTGAAGTTGTTATCTGTGCACATTTTCTATATCACCAAAATCCCTACGCCTCTTATTTTTCATGATTGAATTATGAATAAAGGTAGTGAAAATAGTTTTTGGCTGAAAATAGTTTTTGTCGCATGGCTTGGAAAGCATTACTTCTTTAACGTCGAAAAACAATTAAACTTTTGTGTGAAAAAATGGGGTGAAGTTGTTATCTGTGCACATTTTCTATATCACCAAAATCCCTACGCCTCTTTATTTTTCATGATTGAATTATGAATAAAGGTAGTGAAAATAGTTTTTGGCTGAAAATAGTTTTTGTCGCATGGCTTGGAAAGCATTACTTCTTTAACGTCGAAAAACAATTAAACTTTTGTGTGAAAAAATGGGGTGAAGTTGTTATCTGTGCACATTTTCTATATCACCAAAATCCCTACGCCTCTTTATTTTTCATGATTGAATTATGAATAAAGGTAGTGAAAATAGTTTTTGGCTGAAAATAGTTTTTGTCGCATGGCTTGGAAAGCATTACTTCTTTAACGTCGAAAAACAATTAAACTTTTGTGTGAAAAAATGGGGTGAAGTTGTTATCTGTGCACATTTTCTATATCACCAAAATCCCTACGCCTCTTTATTTTTCATGATTGAATTATGAATAAAGGTAGTGAAAATAGTTTTTGGCTGAAAATAGTTTTTGTCGCATGGCTTGGAAAGCATTAGCTTCTTTAACGTCGAAAAACAATTAAACTTTTGTGTGAAAAAATGGGGTGAAGTTGTTATCTGTGCACATTTTCTATATCACCAAAATCCCTACGCCTCTTTATTTTTCATGATTGAATTATGAATAAAGGTAGTGAAAATAGTTTTTGGCTGAAAATAGTTTTTGTCGCATGGCTTGGAAAGCATTGACTTCTTTAACGTCGAAAAACAATTAAACTTTTGTGTGAAAAAATGGGGTGAAGTTGTTATCTGTGCACATTTTCTATATCACCAAAATCCCTACGCCTCTTTATTTTTCATGATTGAATTATGAATAAAGGTAGTGAAAATAGTTTTTGGCTGAAAATAGTTTTTGTCGCATGGCTTGGAAAGCATTACTTCTTTAACGTCGAAAAACAATTAAACTTTTGTGTGAAAAAATGGGGTGAAGGTTGTTATCTGTGCACATTTTCTATATCACCAAAATCCCTACGCCTCTTTATTTTTCATGATTGAATTATGAATAAAGGTAGTGAAAATAGTTTTTGGCTGAAAATAGTTTTTGTCGCATGGCTTGGAAAGCATTGCTTCTTTAACGTCGAAAAACAATTAAACTTTTGTGTGAAAAAATGGGGTGAAGTTGTTATCTGTGCACATTTTCTATATCACCAAAATCCCTACGCCTCTTTATTTTTCATGATTGAATTATGAATAAAGGTAGTGAAAATAGTTTTTGGCTGAAAATAGTTTTTGTCGCATGGCTTGGAAAGCATTACTTCTTTAACGTCGAAAAACAATTAAACTTTTGTGTGAAAAAATGGGGTGAAGTTGTTATCTGTGCACATTTTCTATATCACCAAAATCCCTACGCCTCTTTATTTTTCATGATTGAATTATGAATAAAGGTAGTGAAAATAGTTTTGGCTGAAAATAGTTTTTGTCGCATGGCTTGGAAAGCATTGCTTCTTTAACGTCGAAAAACAATTAAACTTTTGTGTGAAAAAATGGGGTGAAGTTGTTATCTGTGCACATTTTCTATATCACCAAAATCCCTACGCCTCTTTATTTTCATGATTGAATTATGAATAAAGGTAGTGAAAATAGTTTTTGGCTGAAAATAGTTTTTGTCGCATGGCTTGGAAAGCATTGCTTCTTTAACGTCGAAAAACAATTAAACTTTTGTGTGAAAAAATGGGGTGAAGTTGTTATCTGTGCACATTTTCTATATCACCAAAATCCCTACGCCTCTTTATTTTTCATGATTGAATTATGAATAAGGTAGTGAAAATAGTTTTTGGCTGAAAATAGTTTTTGTCGCATGGCTTGGAAAGCATTGCTTCTTTAACGTCGAAAAACAATTAAACTTTTGTGTGAAAAAATGGGGTGAAGTTGTTATCTGTGCACATTTTCTATATCACCAAAATCCCTACGCCTCTTTATTTTTCATGATTGAATTATGAATAAAGGTAGTGAAAATAGTTTTTGGCTGAAAATAGTTTTGTCGCATGGCTTGGAAAGCATTACTTCTTTAACGTCGAAAAACAATTAAACTTTTGTGTGAAAAAATGGGGTGAAGTTGTTATCTGTGCACATTTTCTATATCACCAAAATCCCTACGCCTCTTTATTTTTCATGATTGAATTATGAATAAAGGTAGTGAAAATAGTTTTTGGCTGAAAATAGTTTTTGTCGCATGGCTTGGAAAGCATTGCTTCTTTAACGTCGAAAAACAATTAAACTTTTGTGTGAAAAAATGGGGTGAAGTTGTTATCTGTGCACATTTTCTATATCACCAAAATCCCTACGCCTCTTTATTTTCATGATTGAATTATGAATAAAGGTAGTGAAAATAGTTTTTGGCTGAAAATAGTTTTTGTCGCATGGCTTGGAAAGCATTAGCTTCTTTAACGTCGAAAAACAATTAAACTTTTGTGTGAAAAAATGGGGTGAAGTTGTTATCTGTGCACATTTTCTATATCACCAAAATCCCTACGCCTCTTTATTTTTCATGATTGAATTATGAATAAGGTAGTGAAAATAGTTTTTGGCTGAAAATAGTTTTTGTCGCATGGCTTGGAAAGCATTGCTTCTTTAACGTCGAAAAACAATTAAACTTTTGTGTGAAAAAATGGGGTGAAGTTGTTATCTGTGCACATTTTCTATATCACCAAACTCCCTACGCCTCTTTATTTTTCATGATTGAATTATGAATAAAGGTAGTGAAAATAGTTTTTGGCTGAAATAGTTTTTGTCGCATGGCTTGGAAAGCATTGCTTCTTTAACGTCGAAAAACAATTAAACTTTTGTGTGAAAAAATGGGTGAAGTTGTTATCTGTGCACATTTTCTATATCACCAAAATCCCTACGCCTCTTTATTTTTCATGATTGAATTATGAATAAAGGTAGTGAAAATAGTTTTGGCTGAAAATAGTTTTTGTCGCATGGCTTGGAAAGCATTGCTTCTTTAACGTCGAAAAACAATTAAACTTTTGTGTGAAAAAATGGGGTGAAGTTGTTATCTGTGCACATTTTCTATATCACCAAAATCCCTACGCCTCTTTATTTTTCATGATTGAATTATGAATAAAGGTAGTGAAAATAGTTTTTGGCTGAAAATAGTTTTTGTCGCATGGCTTGGAAAGCATTAGCTTCTTTAACGTCGAAAAACAATTAAACTTTTGTGTGAAAAAATGGGGTGAAGTTGTTATCTGTGCACATTTTCTATATCACCAAAATCCCTACGCCTCTTTATTTTTCATGATTGAATTATGAATAAAGGTAGTGAAAATAGTTTTTGGCTGAAAATAGTTTTTGTCGCATGGCTTGGAAAGCATTACTTCTTTAACGTCGAAAAACAATTAAACTTTTGTGTGAAAAAATGGGGTGAAGTTGTTATCTGTGCACATTTTCTATATCACCAAAATCCCTACGCCTCTTTATTTTTCATGATTGAATTATGAATAAAGGTAGTGAAAATAGTTTTTGGCTGAAAATAGTTTTTGTCGCATGGCTTGGAAAGCATTACTTCTTTAACGTCGAAAAAACAATTAAACTTTTGTGTGAAAAAATGGGGTGAAGTTGTTATCTGTGCACATTTTCTATATCACCAAAATCCCTACGCCTCTTTATTTTTCATGATTGAATTATGAATAAAGGTAGTGAAAATAGTTTTTGGCTGAAAATAGTTTTTGTCGCATGGCTTGGAAAGCATTGCTTCTTTAACGTCGAAAAACAATTAAACTTTTGTGTGAAAAAATGGGGTGAAGTTGTTATCTGTGCACATTTTCTATATCACCAAAATCCCTACGCCTCTTTATTTTTCATGATTGAATTATGAATAAAGGTAGTGAAAATAGCTTTTGGCTGAAAATAGTTTTTGTCGCATGGCTTGGAAAGCATTACTTCTTTAACGTCGAAAAACAATTAAACTTTTGTGTGAAAAAATGGGGTGAAGTTGTTATCTGTGCACATTTTCTATATCACCAAAATCCCTACGCCTCTTTATTTTTCATGATTGAATTATGAATAAAGGTAGCTGAAAATAGTTTTTGGGCTGAAAATAGTTTTTTGTCGCATGGCTTGGAAAGCATTACTTCTTTAACGTCGAAAAACAATTAAACTTTGTGTGAAAAAAATGGGGTGAAGTTGTTATCTGTGCACATTTTCTATATCACCAAAATCCCTACGCCTCTTTATTTTTCATGATTGAATTATGAATAAAGGTAGTGAAAATAGTTTTGGCTGAAAATAGTTTTGTCGCATGGCTTGGAAAGCATTAGCTTCCTTTAACGTCGAAAAAAACAATTAAACTTTTGTGTGAAAAAATGGGGTGAAGTTGTTATCTGTGCACATTTTCTATATCACCAAAATCCCTACGCCTCTTTATTTTTCATGATTGAATTATGAATAAAGGTAGTGAAAATAGTTTTTGGCTGAAAATAGTTTTTGTCGCATGGCTTGGAAAGCATTGCTTCTTTAACGTCGAAAAACAATTAAACTTTTGTGTGAAAAAATGGGGTGAAGTTGTTATCTGTGCACATTTTCTATATCACCAAAATCCCTACGCCTCTTTATTTTTCATGATTGAATTATGAATAAAGGTAGTGAAAATAGTTTTTGGCTGAAAATAGTTTTTGTCGCATGGCTTGGAAAGCATTACTTCTTTAACGTCGAAAAACAATTAAACTTTTGTGTGAAAAAATGGGGTGAAGTTGTTATCTGTGCACATTTTCTATATCACCAAAATCCCTACGCCTCTTTATTTTTCATGATTGAATTATGAATAAAGGTAGTGAAAATAGTTTTTGGCTGAAAATAGTTTTTGTCGCATGGCTTGGAAAGCATTACTTCTTTAACGTCGAAAAACAATTAAACTTTTGTGTGAAAAAATGGGGTGAAGTTGTTATCTGTGCACATTTTCTATATCACCCAAAATCCCTACGCCTCTTTATTTTTCATGATTGAATTATGAATAAAGGTAGTGAAAATAGTTTTGGCTGAAAATAGTTTTTTGTCGCATGGCTTGGAAGCATTCTTCTTTAACGTCGAAAAACAATTAAACTTTTGTGTGAAAAAATGGGGTGAAGTTGTTATCTGTGCACATTTGCTATATCACCAAAATCCCTACGCCTCTTTATTTTCATGATTGAATTATGAATAAAGGTAGTGAAAATAGCTTTTGGCTGAAAATAGTTTTTGTCGCATGGCTTTGGAAAAGCATTGCTTCTTTAACGTGAAAAACAATTAAACTTTTGTGTGAAAAAAATGGGGTGAAGTTGTTATCTGTGCACATTTTCTATATCACCAAAATCCCTACGCCTCTTTATTTTTCATGATTGAATTATGAATAAAGGTAGTGAAAATAGTTTTGGCTGAAAATAGTTTTTGTCGCATGGCTTGGAAAGCATTGCTTCTTTAACGTCGAAAAACAATTAAACTTTTGTGTGAAAAAATGGGGTGAAGTTGTTATCTGTGCACATTTTCTATATCACCAAAATCCCTACGCCTCTTTATTTTTCATGATTGAATTATGAATAAAGGTAGTGAAAATAGCTTTTGGCTGAAATAGTTTTTGTCGCATGGCTTGGAAAGCATTACTTCTTTAACGTCGAAAAACAATTAAACTTTTGTGTGAAAAAATGGGGTGAAGTTGTTATCTGTGCACATTTTCTATATCACCAAAATCCCTACGCCTCTTATTTTCATGATTGAATTATGAATAAAGGTAGTGAAAATAGTTTTTGGCTGAAAATAGTTTTTGTCGCATGGCTTGGAAAGCATTGCTTCTTTAACGTCGAAAAACAATTAAACTTTTGTGTGAAAAAATGGGGTGAAGTTGTTATCTGTGCACATTTTCTATATCACCAAAATCCCTACGCCTCTTTATTTTTCATGATTGAATTATGAATAAAGGTAGTGAAAATAGTTTTTGGCTGAAAATAGTTTTTGTCGCATGGCTTGGAAAGCATTACTTCTTTAACGTCGAAAAACAATTAAACTTTTGTGTGAAAAAATGGGGTGAAGTTGTTATCTGTGCACATTTTCTATATCACCAAAATCCCTACGCCTCTTTATTTTTCATGATTGAATTATGAATAAAGGTAGTGAAAATAGCTTTTGGCTGAAAATAGTTTTTGTCGCATGGCTTGGAAAGCATTACTTCTTTAACGTCGAAAAACAATTAAACTTTTGTGTGAAAAAATGGGGTGAAGTTGTTATCTGTGCACATTTTCTATATCACCAAAATCCCTACGCCTCTTTATTTTTCATGATTGAATTATGAATAAAGGTAGTGAAAATAGCTTTTGGCTGAAAATAGTTTTTGTCGCATGGCTTGGAAAGCATTACTTCTTTAACGTCGAAAAACAATTAAACTTTTGTGTGAAAAAATGGGGTGAAGTTGTTATCTGTGCACATTTTCTATATCACCAAAATCCCTACGCCTCTTTATTTTTCATGATTGAATTATGAATAAAGGTAGTGAAAATAGCTTTTGGCTGAAAATAGTTTTTGTCGCATGGCTTGGAAAGCATTACTTCTTTAACGTCGAAAAACAATTAAACTTTTGTGTGAAAAAATGGGGTGAAGTTGTTATCTGTGCACATTTTCTATATCACCAAAATCCCTACGCCTCTTTATTTTTCATGATTGAATTATGAATAAAGGTAGTGAAAATAGCTTTTGGCTGAAAATAGTTTTTGTCGCATGGCTTGGAAAGCATTACTTCTTTAACGTCGAAAAACAATTAAACTTTTGTGTGAAAAAATGGGGTGAAGTTGTTATCTGTGCACATTTTCTATATCACCAAAATCCCTACGCCTCTTTATTTTTCATGATTGAATTATGAATAAAGGTAGTGAAAATAGTTTTTGGCTGAAAATAGTTTTTGTCGCATGGCTTGGAAAGCATTACTTCTTTAACGTCGAAAAACAATTAAACTTTTGTGTGAAAAAATGGGGTGAAGTTGTTATCTGTGCACATTTTCTATATCACCAAAATCCCTACGCCTCTTTATTTTTCATGATTGAATTATGAATAAAGGTAGTGAAAATAGCTTTTGGCTGAAAATAGTTTTTGTCGCATGGCTTGGAAAGCATTGCTTCTTTAACGTCGAAAAACAATTAAACTTTTGTGTGAAAAAATGGGGTGAAGTTGTTATCTGTGCACATTTTCTATATCACCAAAATCCCTACGCCTCTTTATTTTTCATGATTGAATTATGAATAAAGGTAGTGAAAATAGCTTTTTGGCTGAAAATAGTTTTTGTCGCATGGCTTGGAAAGCATTACTTCTTTAACGTCGAAAAACAATTAAACTTTTGTGTGAAAAAATGGGGTGAAGTTGTTATCTGTGCACATTTTCTATATCACCAAAATCCCTACGCCTCTTTATTTTTCATGATTGAATTATGAATAAAGGTAGTGAAAATAGTTTTTGGCTGAAAATAGTTTTTGTCGCATGGCTTGGAAAGCATTACTTCTTTAACGTCGAAAAACAATTAAACTTTTGTGTGAAAAAATGGGGTGAAGTTGTTATCTGTGCACATTTTCTATATCACCAAAATCCCTACGCCTCTTTATTTTTCATGATTGAATTATGAATAAAGGTAGTGAAAATAGCTTTTGGCTGAAAATAGTTTTTGTCGCATGGCTTGGAAAGCATTACTTCTTTAACGTCGAAAAACAATTAAACTTTTGTGTGAAAAAATGGGGTGAAGTTGTTATCTGTGCACATTTTCTATATCACCAAAATCCCTACGCCTCTTTATTTTTCATGATTGAATTATGAATAAAGGTAGTGAAAATAGTTTTTGGCTGAAAATAGTTTTTGTCGCATGGCTTGGAAAGCATTACTTCTTTAACGTCGAAAAACAATTAAACTTTTGTGTGAAAAAATGGGGTGAAGTTGTTATCTGTGCACATTTTCTATATCACCAAAATCCCTACGCCTCTTTATTTTTCATGATTGAATTATGAATAAAGGTAGTGAAAATAGTTTTTGGCTGAAAATAGTTTTTGTCGCATGGCTTGGAAAGCATTACTTCTTTAACGTCGAAAAACAATTAAACTTTTGTGTGAAAAAATGGGGTGAAGTTGTTATCTGTGCACATTTTCTATATCACCAAAATCCCTACGCCTCTTTATTTTTCATGATTGAATTATGAATAAAGGTAGTGAAAATAGTTTTTGGCTGAAAATAGTTTTGTCGCATGGCTTGGAAAGCATTACTTCTTTAACGTCGAAAAACAATTAAACTTTTGTGTGAAAAAATGGGGTGAAGTTGTTATCTGTGCACATTTTCTATATCACCAAAATCCCTACGCCTCTTTATTTTTCATGATTGAATTATGAATAAAGGTAGTGAAAATAGTTTTTGGCTGAAAATAGTTTTTGTCGCATGGCTTGGAAAGCATTACTTCTTTAACGTCGAAAAACAATTAAACTTTTGTGTGAAAAAATGGGGTGAAGTTGTTATCTGTGCACATTTTCTATATCACCAAAATCCCTACGCCTCTTTATTTTTCATGATTGAATTATGAATAAAGGTAGTGAAAATAGCTTTTGGCTGAAAATAGTTTTTGTCGCATGGCTTGGAAAGCATTGCTTCTTTAACGTCGAAAAACAATTAAACTTTTGTGTGAAAAAATGGGGTGAAGTTGTTATCTGTGCACATTTTCTATATCACCAAAATCCCTACGCCTCTTTATTTTTCATGATTGAATTATGAATAAAGGTAGTGAAAATAGCTTTTGGCTGAAAATAGTTTTTGTCGCATGGCTTGGAAAGCATTGCTTCTTTAACGTCGAAAAACAATTAAACTTTTGTGTGAAAAATGGGGTGAAGTTGTTATCTGTGCACATTTTCTATATCACCAAAATCCCTACGCCTCTTTATTTTTCATGATTGAATTATGAATAAAGGTAGTGAAAATAGCTTTTGGCTGAAAATAGTTTTTGTCGCATGGCTTGGAAAGCATTGCTTCTTTAACGTCGAAAAACAATTAAACTTTTGTGTGAAAAAATGGGGTGAAGGTGTTATCTGTGCACATTTTCTATATCACCAAATTTGAAACGGTTTAATTTTAGTGAAATATGTCGACACAATAAGATGTATATAGTTGGATTTCTAAACTTACAAAGCGAGTGCTTTCTAGAAACGAATAAGAGATTTTCTTGGCCATCCAACTGAGTTATTTAGCCCTAAAAGTGTTATCGCACAAATTGTAGGACTGTGGTATCCTCTGGACATTTAAAGACAATCAATCCACACATTTATTTAAAAAGGGCATTTTGATTATAATAAAACATTTGTTTTAAATAAATGAATGAGTTGATTGTCTTAAAATATCCTGAGGATACCTCTGTCCTACAACATCGTGTAGACAATCGCTGATAATTTTTATAAATTATTACAAACAGTGCATTGGTATCACTGCGTTGCAGAGTCAAGGATGTTTTATATAAATCGCGAGGACTGAAGTTCCTCGCGACAACTTGGAATCGTCTAGCAAAGCGTCAATTAGCATTAGAAAAGAGCGAAGTACACATTGTTTTGTTGACATTCCGCTACTGCGGTACCATAAATACTTTTAATACCATAATAAATTCCATACTTATGGAACCATAAAGTAGTTTATTGGAATTGTCTCCAAGATCCAAGCTCAGAAGATGGAAGGTCAATTAATTCTATGCGTATGATTTTGTTAATTTTACGGTGAGCGTATCAAGTCACGCAATCCTTCCCCTGCACCCAACACCCATTACTCCTTTGTTTAGTTTCATACCCTTTAGGAAGTAATCATTATTATCATCATCCTTACTGCTTTTAAAAATTACCTTAAAACCTGTAAGAATGAGAGAATTTGTTTATTTAATGGTATTGTCAAGTAAACACATAATATTGATGACAATTCTCAATTTACAGGATATTGTGTTTCCGTATTGTTTATTTTCAGGATGCGTAGTTTGAAAATAGTGTATTTAATGTGCAATGCAATGTAATTTCGAATTAAATTCTCCAACACAGAAATGTTGGACTTGGTGGTTCATCAACGAATCTGGAAAAAAGTTTTAGACTGCCATCTCTTCTCACAATCACATGAAGAAATTTATTCACTTCCGCGGGATCACGGCGAACGACAAGACGAATCCATGAGAGGAATGGCGACTTATTTATATCGTGAAACAGTTAAAGTGGGGAACATGGTACACCCATAGAGAAGCGAGGCGGCGGGGGAAGGGGGAAAGCGCGGGGAGGAGGGGTGAAACGGGGAGGGAGCAGAGGAGTAGGAGTAGGAAGAGGAGGAGGAGGAGGAGGGGGGTCGCCTTGAGCCCTCCCTCAAATTACGCTACGCGCTCTGATAGAAATAATTAAAACTTATGGATAGGCGATTTTCATGGTTCGCCCTTCGTAAGCTTTGTCCCCGCCGCATTGTAACTCCGATGTGCTTTCAAACGCAAGTTTTCCCGCTTCACTCGCCCGAATCCAAGTCACAGCAAGACTCGGGCCTTGAGCCCTTGCGATCATTACAAACAACCTTGAGTCTATCCACTGTATAATTACCAATTCACTTTTATAAGAAAGCCTCCGGAATTATAACTGAGCTGTTGCGAACACGTGAAGAAATAACACTCCAAGCTTTGTTTATCACACCACACCACCACGATCACAGCACTATTTCGTGATGGAGCTCCGACAAGATACTGGAGCGAAATTGCCTCCCCTGACTTATTACGACACGTTCGTGGGCCACTACGATCCCTTGGCCCCTCCGTGAATTTCTACCTCGCCGGAGCGGCGCGAAGTGCAGATTTAAACCATTTCCTTAAGTTGTAACGTGTTCTAGACTTCAGCCCGTGAAACTTTTAAAGCGGAGTCGCCGCTGCGCTTCTTGTCTTCACGCCGAGGCTCCGGCCTTTGGCAAATACAATTAACGTTAAACATCCTTGGGCCTGTCCAACGCATTGTACGCTAAAACACTGAAGTATTTTGTTTTCGTTCGTCACCGGAAGTCTATTCGTACATGCAGGAACGGTAAGAGAAAAGTCTCAAAGATTCCTTCTCTACTTTCCCTTTTAATCGAACTTTTAATCAAAAGCTCTCCTCGGTCAAATATATCTTGTACTGTATTGTGCTGTCAGGCACTGTATTGCACAATATTCAGAGCTCCCTTTCACTTTCATATAGTAATCCGCTACTGGTTCAGAACGTAATGAGGTCGGTTCCTCGAATGAGAGTAGGTCTGCCTCAGCACGTATAGGTTATTTAGGCGATTTAAATGCGTATATTTTAATAAATTCGATGAGTTGAATAAAGTTTGGGTGCTTTGGTAGCTTTGTGCTTTCACAAAATGACACTGGCAACAGTGCACATTTAACTGCCATGTTTTGCACTACGTGGCTTGGGAACCATTGCCAATGAGGTAACATGTAAGCGGGAACGTAAGATCTGTATAGTGTAAATACATTTTAATTGTGGAAGATCACGCCTTTTTACCTACGTATCCATAGCCTGTATTTGACCTTTTAATTAAGGTTGTGCACTTGTCTACGCTTTTTTCATAATTATTAACGCTTTAATTAACTTATTGCTGTTCATTGAATGGTTTCCGAAGACATTTGTTAAATTTGGTTGAGAATCGGCGAGGTTCCAGTAAAAGTAGCATTTGTATAGGAATATGAAATGAGTGAATGTTACATTACACGTAGCCAAGTTAGATTTTTATCCACCAATAAAAGCTTGGCGGTAGGTAGAGGACATTTTTTTGTAGATCTCTAGATCACCATATTCTTCATGGGATGTTGCATCTATTCTACTCGAACGTCCGCGTTATCTTAATTCACATTCTCGTGAAAGTGAGTCGATTCATTCACGTGTCAAACGATAAGGAATAAGCGTTCAATTTTCCTTAAAGAGAGTTTAATGATACACAAGCAATTAAAAACAAATGAGATGGAGCCTGACAATCGTGGCCGGGCTCCGCTCTCGCGCTCGTCGCTCGCGAAGTGAATCGCAGAATCGCCTGCCCTGCCCGGGTAGCCTCACTTCTTAACCAAGCTCCGTGAAGTCACGGAAGTTAAGCAGCTCGAGACATCACGGGTCCCTGGATGAGTGACCGTCTGGGAACCTCAGATACCAACGGCGCTGAGTCCCTGGGCGATTGGGATGAAAGGATTACGACTTGTCGTGAGTTCAAGGGGAATTACGCCATATTCAATGACAAAGGGGCTTGGAAAGTTCTCGTAGTTACGCATAAATATTAAAAATAAAATAGAGAAATGAAAATAAATAGATGTAAATAAATATATAAAAATAAATATATAGATATATAAATATATAGATATAGATATATAAATATATAGATATAGATATATAAATATATAGATATAGATATATAAATATATAGATATAGATATATAAATATATAGATATAAATAGAAACAAATCAATAAAAATAAACACAAATAAAAGTAAATATTAACAAAAGTGAAAAGCGTGTGCGTGCGTGACTCACGGAGGGGCCCGGTCTCCACGAAGTCGCGCAGCGCGGGGTCGAAGCGCTCGCGCGTCCTCTCGAAGCCCACGTTGTCCGTGTGCAGCGCCAGCAGCACGCGGCCCAGCTGCAGCATGCCGCGCGCCACGCGCACCTCGGCCAGCCCGCCCGCCGACACGTTGCGCAGTTCCAGCCTGCCACACACACACACACACACACCACCGCCCTCAATCTTATGGGCATTGAATTGAATTGAATTGAATTGCCTTATTTGACGTGGCGAGACTCAGGCCATGAGGGCTGCTCTTCAGTCTGACCACGGAAAGTTTGTTACATTCCTTTCACCAACAAGCAGAAAGAATTATTGAGGCGACGAAACCGACGATTTGAATTCAGCTCAGAGGCTTCATTTAGGCTTGAGGATCTTTTACATGGGACAGCCGGCTTTACTTCCCCTCCGAAAGAAGGCGTACGAAGGATTTTTTTGGATCGGGTTTGAACCCACGAACTTGGATATAGCAGTCCGTTACGCTAACCGTTACACCATCGCCGCCGCTAAATCTGGGCTGACTTACACGTCGGGATGCGAGGTTTTCCCCAACCAGGTGTTTCCCACGAGCGGGGCACCGCCCTAGCAGGAACAAGCTCTAAGCTCCCGTTCCGTTTCCCGGCATGTGTGGTGCATGTTAGAGTGTGTGTGTGTACGGGATGAGGACTGGACAAGGAAGAGAAGATCGCACAGCGGTCCGTGGCCTATTTGTTCGCGTACTCTTTCGGCATTCGCCTGGTGTTGATAGGAGAAACCATGGAAAACTTCAGATCAGAGCATTCATTCTCTAGAATTCTCTTCCAGGCAGTGATAGATCTCAACCTAGCTATGCAGCTGCAATAGAAAATTCTGCCATCTTTCTGGAGCGGATATTGGGTACCAGTTAGGGAGCTTCCCAAAGGAGGATTCTTCCGACCAGTAGCTCTAAAACATAGGTTTCAATGGTTTCTCCAGGCGAATGCCGGAGCAGTTCCCTAATAAAAGGGCCACGGACCGCGCGCAATTTACGCTTCCCCATTATTTTCCTCTCGTCTCCTTGTACACTTACACACTCTACATTACCAAGGTCAGTCGGAAACTTAAAGCTTGTCCTAGTTGGGGCAGTGCTGCGCTGGGGGAAGACACCTGGAGATTGGGTCCAGGCCTCACATTCTAGCAAGTGAGGTACACCGCCACTTTCCGGTATATACACGTGTCCAGTGAGGAAACAACGAGACTTCAAAAATACGCCCCGGGAACAATACTTATCATGAAACCTCACCACCCTTCAGAAATGTCATATATCTTAAGGAAGAACTATTCTTGTTTCCTTTATATTAGATGTTAAAACATTTTCTATATCAGAATCAAAAGCTTTCGTAAATAAACCGAAATATTTTTGATTAAAATGCAATAAATACCTAATCAAAAATAAACGACAATTCAAATTACTTGAAGCTATTATCTTATAAAGTAATATAAATACTAACAAGGAAGTAAAATGATATACATCTGGCATATCATGGCCGTGGTAAAGGTAACTATGTAGCTCACTAGAGTTCGCGGACATTGCGTCCTGAGCAACTGGCAAATTGCTCCGGGGTGCAATTGCGTTTCTAAATACTCGGCACATGACGCACGACAGTCTTTTGGAGAAATTGCTCCAAATTTACCAATATTATTTGTCATTGCCTGTACTCCAGTAAAGAAAGTATCCACTAACATGAAATACATTAGTCATATTTGATACACTCTCTCTCTCTCTCTCTCTCTCTCTCACCCTCACACTCACCCATGCACATTTAGTGCCGTCCTACCAATAGACAGCAAGCTGGTGACGGGGGAGGGCTTATTGGGTTATAAATATAATCGATAAAATAACGCGATGCACTCTTCTGAGGTCGCGGTCGAAATTCAAGTTTATCTCCTTGATCAGAGAACAGACCGAGTAGGTCGCGGCCTACCTCACGGAAGCGGTGGAAATAACAAAACATTTTCCACGGCCCACAACCTCGTGTTCGATCTTGATGCAGAGCGTGAGAACGCTGCGAGCAATCTCTGCATGCATTGTCACATTGAAATCCACACTCATCTCCGTAGGGACATGAATGCATGGGCACGCGCGGTGACCTTGACCGCGAGCGACGAGGACGTTTCAACGCATCCGTTGCGAAAGCCACTCTGCCGGTGATCTTTTGTCGTCATTCGTGCACGATCAGGTCAGATTTTTTAGGTAGGACACAGAGCTTTGTGTCCGTGTAACATAGCCAATCTTTACTTATCGTGTTAGTCCGACGACAAAATGTTACGGGCGTATAAGCAGGCAAGTATGAGTGAGATCGAGTTTAGGGACTAGAAGCCAAATCATTCTCGTTTCCTTTCTATGTTGTATTTTTATTAATTTGCTTGTAAACCTGTTAATTCAAAATAATTAAATTTAGTTTTTAAGTACAATTGCAATATTTTTAAGAAATAATTAATTTTTGGGTACTAATGTTAAGGACAATTAAGGATTAATTATTTCGTCATATTACATTTTTATTAAATATTATAAAATGAAAATATTCTTGTTTGTTATTAGTATTGAGGAACCGAAAAAAGATAATTATTGTTTATCGCAATCATATCTAACACACAAAAGATTTAAAAAACCATTTGAAGTAAAAAATGTGGCAGATCAATTGTGTGTGTATTAGTTCCATGAAACATCATGAAATCGCCATACATACTTTCTAAAACAATCAACTAAATGAAGAAGGGGTTGTATTCGTAAGAATTCACTTGTCATATGGCACATATTATCAAAAACGTGTTTCGGTGTACGTGGGAATTTGTCTCGACATTTGATCACCAACATCGGGAAACAATATCCATTGGGATCATGGTGGAAAGATTGTTAAGATCATGGTTGAGATTGTGCGACACGAATCAAAAATAATACAACGAAAATTCACGCAAATATTTATTGCACAAATAAAAAACTAATAATAAAGCAACATTTAAATTCTTAGTACGGTATAAACCTAGACTTGTAAATGCATCAGATCTCAGGTCTCTGTATAAGAAAGTACTGCGACAAACTGTGAAGATTTGAAACGGAGGAAAGGGATGGCATTACGTACCAATATCTGGAATGAATAATACTTTTTGGAAGGCATATTATCGTACATGTGGGAGGTATATTATCTTTACAAGGAAGCTGTCTTATTATACATAATACATTTTGCATATGAGTAGTTTATACATATTTGATGAATGCGAAAGATAACGCACTTCGTTGACAAACATTCCCTAGCAATCACTGCAGGATTTCATTATTTTGCAGTGCAATGCAGTGATTCCATTGCTGTGACTTTCAGGAACTGATTTCTTCCACGAATTCATTAACAACTATCGATCAAAATTCTGTGTACGGGTGCCCTTCTCACTTTCCCCGAAGAGAGACTCGGAATCAGGGATGCCAACAGCACATACTATTGCTACCAAAATCAACAGAATATACCTCACCTAGGTATAAAAAACGCAAGATCTATATATCATCACATAACAGACTGACGTCACATAAATCTTAATTCTTTGAGGTCTGGAAGTTATATTTATTTTTTCCTTTGAATGTTTGAAGTATGTGGTTAAGTCTGGGGAGATGGAACGTACTTTTCCCTCGTGCCTTTTCACGTTCCCTTCTTCAGTTGGCATTTCCAGTTGATAGCTTATTCTCAAAAATTGGACCTAAGTTGACCACACGTTCCGTATTAGTCGGGATAATTCTTTTTTTGAGTCCTTGTCCCGTATTCTTTTTAAAGGAAAAAGGGACGCCAAAATGTCCCATTTTTGTGGCAATGACTAATCGGCATAAAGCGCCGTCAACAATATAAAATTTATCATAATGTATTCCGTTGAGTTTGCAGTTAGTTTATAAAAAAAGTAGTACGAGTAGATCACATATATATATATATATATATATATATATATATATCATAGTATATATCATGTACCATGTGACAAGAATGTTTCACAGCCCGTTGAAATGAAGAGGGAAAGATTTAGTGGGAGTTCTAAGAAGGGAAAATGAGCTATCACATCATTTGAGCTTGTGTCGTAGCATCGAAAGTAAATTATCGTCAAACAGTTTGCGGTTGGGAGTTCTACAAAATTTTAAGTTACCTTGAAAGCAGCAAAGAGCTTCAATACACGATTTAATATTAAGATTGATCAAAATCTTCTCTGTGCATTGAATAAAACTACATCTAATCTCAATCTGTTGAATAAAGGTACTTTGATCGTTTAACTTCTCCAATATTAAATTCATATGCACCCGCGCAAGGTTTTTCATAAGATCGTGCACGAATTTAAACTTATATTTAAAAATACTGGATGGTAAAAGCCAACATTTGTATTACCAAATTGAAGAACCAAGATTTTACTTTCATTTAGAGTATTGTTTTGGGGGTACTTCACCATGGATGACCAAACGATCATTCTACCTTAACATACCAACGAACAGGCGCGGCCGATAATGTAGTTATGGTGAGTAGCTATACCCACACGGAATTTGAGGTCAGAGAAATATTCCATAAACGATAAATTCCAGAAATGAATGAAGTTTCTCGGTATCCCGTCGACTCAAAAAGTGTAAATGCGATCAACTACGACGGCTCAACAGTGTAGCGATTTTACATGTTTATAGCGGCATAACCGTCAAAATCGATTTTCGAAAATTGTGAAATGAGTTTGTGTCAAAATAAGCAAAGCGCAGCGCTGTTTTTTCAAAAATGAACAGCTTAGGTTACGTAAATAATATAATAACATTGAAATAAATGTGATAACAAGTTAATAATAAATATGACAATTTGAAAAAAATGTTTTGAGTTTTTCCTTTCATCTACATTTTCGGTGGGTGGATGGAGAGGGAGGGTGGACCCCACCCGGTTCGACTACCCTTCCGGACCTAACGCCAGTCGCCGGCCCTACTAACCTTAGCCCTATTAACCTTAACTTAAACCTAGGGCAGTGGTGTCATGGTCTTCTACTGGTGGCTGTGTCGCGCGTCGTGGCACCGTAGCATGCCACGAGCTTCCCTGCGCCACTAGCGTCGGAAACTATTAGTAACGCCGCCGTTTTACAATAGTGATGGCGTTGTCTCTGGTGGCGGGGTGATGAACTGCGTGGAGGGGCGATTTCGTCGTGGCATTCGTGCCACGGACTCCCGCTCGTGGCATCGACCTTGACAACACAGGCCTAGGGAGCAACCACCAAAGCGCGCGCGTACCTGAAGGTGCCCTCCTCGCGCGAGGTGAAGTCGCCGTGCGCCTTCTTGTCCAAGGAGTAGCGGCCGCCCACCAGGATGCGCGGCAGCAGCAGCCCGAAGTCGGCGTGCTGATTCTCCACCTGCGCGTCCACCTGCTTCACCACCCAGTCGGCCCGCGCCGCCGCCATCATGTGCTCCGTCGTCCTGTCGAGCACAACGCAATTCATCACTAGCGATTCCGGGCGCGTCATCTGCTATGGTCACTAGTCTCGTCGGTATAATGCATGGTTTTCTTGTTGGGGAGGTGGCGGTGATCTTGCCCCGCTGGATGACGAGATCCGGCGCAGATCCGCTTGCGAGGTTTTCCCCAACCAGGTGTCTCCCACCAGCGGGGCACCACCCCAGCCGGGGCAAGCTCCGAGCTCCCGACGGGTCTCCCGGCATGTGTGGTAGTATAGTGCATGTTAGTGTGTGTGTGTGTGTGTGTGTGTGTGTGTGTGTGTGTGTGTGTGTGTGTGTGTTTGCAAGGGGTGAGGATAGGATAGGAGAGGGAAGATCACGTACGGTCCATAGCCCGTTTGTTAGGGTACTGCTCCGGCATTCGTCTGGTATTGATCGTAGAAACCACGGAAAACTTCCGATTAGAGGAGCCCGCCGAGAATTATCCTCCAGATAGCAACAGAACTCGACCCAGCTCTATAGCCAGTCTGCCACTGTCGAGTCTCGAACCCCAGGACCTCCCGATCAGAGGCACTGCTGTGATATCAGTTCATGCCCTGAGCCATCTCTCCGGGTCAATGCAACATAAGATCGCTCAGAATTTCAGGCTAATTAAATGCGCTATCCCGAAAGTTTAAGAAGCTCGAAATAAATATATCACTAATGGCAGGTTGCAAGAAAAGTGTCCTATAATATTTTATTCCTTACATAGCAAACGGATCTTTAAAACTATTTGACTCTTTAAAGAATACATTATTGCAAGAGTGACATCTGACGATCCGTGTACTATTCCTTGTTTAAAAGGAAATACATGAAATTACTATTTTTCAAGGTTCGTGGAAGTTCTCTGAGGAAGGCCGAAGCCTCTTAGGCCTTCCACACGACGTTCTTTGATTAGAAACTTCCTTGAAACGCTCTCTTCCGTGTTGATCCGTGTGTCCTCTGTCCTGTGTTTGTACTGCATGGGCTAGTACAACACTACCTACAATTAGGTGGTTTTGGTTAGTAACGCGACTACGTAATTGTGTTCACAATAGATAAATGTAAAAAAAATAGTGAGAAATATTTCGAAAAGAGAACAAAAATATTATTTCCGATGATATTAGCAAGTATTAAAATGCAATTGAAAATAAAACTCATCAGAAAGAAAATAACTTCATGGGAAAACTTTATTGTAGCAGATAGCACATACTGCACTATTTTGTTTACATGATCTCCACCAGAATTGAGACATTTGTCGTACGGTGCGATCAGCATTTGTGTTCCGATGTCGTAGAAAAGCCGCCAGGAATAGATAGCAGTATTTGTCAGTCAACTGGAACTCTGCGTCACATTAATACGTGTAAGTCGGACCGTTTAGGAATTTGTCATAAAAAAGATGGTTTACGTGCCAATCAGTGACGCGATGTCGAAAGTGTTACATTAGATTTCCCACCATGTTCATTGACCCCCCCCACATTATCTACAAATTTGTTATATTTTTCTGAACCAGCCTGCACAAAGTCGATAAACATTCACAAATGCAATGTATCATTTCATAGCTCGTTCGATTAGGGCATTCGTCTGGATAAGAATCCCAATGGAATCAAATTGCACTTTCTAACTCAGCATTTTATGGGGTGTCATAGTTGCCACAATGGATAGATAAATGTAGAAAAAACTACTCTTAGAAGGTCTCTACGATAAACATGAAATGTATCCCACAGAAATGTGACGTTGGAAAGTGGTGAAGAAAAACTATTTAAAATGCTGTGTAAAAATGTTTGTTAAAAGCGGAGTATCCTTCTCGAGTACTTCACTGATTTATTATAAAAAACTTGTTTTGAGACGGGGAAAATATTTTTAAATCGTACTGGCGATACACATGCGAATTAATCTTTTGGTTTTTTTGTTGTTGAAAAACTCTTTGTAACTCTGATTCAGGGCAGCCTTCCTCTATCGATTTTCATCCCTTTTGACTCTCAAGAGGCACTTAATTTTAGAGCATTGGAGGCGAAAACACGTGCACTTGACGTTGCATAATCAAATATTGTTCCAATCATTTTCATTACCCAGTATTAATTATTGAGGGTAATTGAATAGTTCATAGTTTACCATCACAGTGGATAGAATTTTTTAATTGCGACTTCTGACTGAAGAGCGTTCTGAGAATATTTTAAAATGAAATAAATTGTTGGAAAAATGTTGCATTCTGCTCACTAGTTCTACATGTTCATTAGTTCATACGAAACAACTATAAACGAATCCATTCTGAGAATCAATTAAATGAAGCGAATAAAGTTATTTAATAGAATTTATAAATGATATTTCTTAAAATGTAAAAACATTAAAGAGCTTAAAAAATACGATTATACCATTTATATTATCTTAACTAAATGCAACTGTTTCCAATTGTAAAGTGATACATTGTAACAACAGTAAAGTTTTAAAAAAATATATTTCATAATTGAAACGTTTCTAGATGCTACGTTCACTCGATTTGGTTTTCAAAGATTAAATCCACTTCATTACAAATTAAGTAAATTCAAAATAATTTTCGCCAACGGTTGCGTGTTTGTTATTTTTTATTTTTTCACATTCCCAATCACCAGTGAATAAAAATTAACCAGAATATATTTCAATTATCTCTCTCGTGCAGAGGTGACATGCTTATAAGCACTGAGAGAGCAGAGCCCCGGGTGTGGTTCCTGGAAACGATCAAATCAGGCGTTTTCAGGATTCCCATACAGAGATGTGTTGCGGTCATTGCTATTCTTTGCAGCTGATAAAATTAAAAATTACATTTCAATACTAGTAATTCTTTCAAATATCGTCGTCAGTGGGATATTTTAGGATTGGGAATACTTAATGTCTTGGGGTACGTGTACGTATGTTACTGCTGGTTCGTTGCTAGACAACATATTTAAAAGAAAATGCAAATTGCCTCAACTTCACTAATTTTACGCTGCGTAGATTCAATCCCTAATATCCTTAAAAGTAAGCATTACACAAATGTAGATTTTTAGCATCTTTATAATAGGTCTGAGGCAATCATCAATTTCGTAGGAAGCGTAGGTATTTGCGAATGGAGTCCAAATTTTGAAGTCTCTCTTCATCTTTGATACGTCTTACGTTTTTGATCGTTGGGCGTAAACAAAATGAGTGCTTACTTACACTGTGATCTGGTATTTCTCTTCATGGTAGTAGAGATCGGATAGTTCTTTCGGCCGAATCAGCTCAGTGGGACCTCTACCCCCTCCTTCCAGCGCCTGTTCTTGCGAAAAAACGCGTTACATATTACACAAGTGACATGTTGCACTTTACACAAGCCAAATTTGAGTATAATACAACATACGACAAAAAATTAAAAATACAAATATTAGGAAATGTCATTCTCAACATCTACATACATGATCAGAGTCCTGATCCACAGAAATTTGAATGTGCCTTAGGTCGATTGTATTACATGGATTTGATGGAGAATGATAGATTCGTCTTTTCTTTTCGCCATTCCTAAAGTAACATTGCTACATTGCTGTACAGCCAAGAAAAATCAAGGAAGAAGACACTCGAAGAAATGTTAATTGTTGCGAATTGTTATTGTTTGCATAGTTTAATGTATTTTATGTACGATAAATTTCTTAACGTAAATAATCTACTTTTACTTTCCCGTATACGTATGTATATACGGAATAATATACGTTGTGGAAAGTTATGTAATGCTGCGGAAAATCGATTTCGAGTTTTCAACGGAAATAAAAGTTTTGAGGTCCCCTAATACCGAAAAAGTGGGTCTCTTAAAAACGTCCGTCAGTCTGTGAATGACACTAGCGCGTAAACCATACGTCCGATTCCTTCCAAAATGGATATTCCCCGATCGATCTGCGTCCACTCGAGGCGCCTCGATTGTGAAAAACTTTCTTCGAAATTTGAGGGTACTATACATTAAGCCCCTCAAATGATTGTAGCATACTAGGTGCATTCGGAAAGTAATGCAATTATTATTTTTTAAATTAATTGATGGAACATATTTGCACAAACACTTAAAATTCTTTGAAGTGCTGTCCTTAGGCTTCTACACATTTTTTCCAGCGACTCTGCCATGAACGGTACGCGGACCCTGGAAGGCGTCTTCGGGGACCTCTCGCAAGGTCTTCGTCACGGCTGATGCAATCTCTTCTATGGACAAAAGAAGAGTTCCATTCATGGCTGCCTTAGACCGAAGGAACAAAAAGAAGTCTGCTAGGGCGATGTCAGGACTATAAGAGGGTGGGAGAGCATTGGCACCTGGTGTTTGACCAGGAACTCGCGGAATCGTAGCGCGTCATCTGACAACACCTTGGGCACGAACTTGGCGCACACTTTCCTCATCGCCAAATCTTCAGTAACAATGAGAAACACAACAGTAGACGACAAGTTCAGTTCATTGGAAACCATCTTGATTCTCAATTGACGGTCAGACACCAACAATTGTCGAAGATGAGCCACATTGTGGTCGGTTTTGCTGGTTGACGGCCGCCCAGAGTCTTACTTGTCGTGAACCTCTTCCCGGTCCTCCTTAAAGGCCTTTAATCACCTTGAAACTTGTGAGTAGGAGAGAGCAGTCTCTCCTAAGCCTCACGAATCATTTTGTTAATCTCAAGATAATTTTTCAGTTTAGCACAAAACTTAATCGCGTAACGCAGACGTTTTGCCGCTACCACAGCTTGGAGAGCACTGAAACCGGTTTCGTGACGACGCTTAGAGTCCCCCCCCCAAGTGGTCCGTTCCCACTCTAAACAATAGGAGCGACGTAGAAAATTCAATTGCATTACTTTCGGAATGCACCTTGTAGGTCTCATTTTCACGGTTAACTAAATTTTCGGAAATTGCAAAAGTTTGAAATTTTTTTGGCGTCTTCCTAGAAATACAAAATTGAAGGTAGAGATGTTTTCTTCAAATAAAATTTTTTGTCCAATGTGAGTTCTTTCATTAAGGTCATGTACATTGTTTTGAAAATTTTAGTAGTTTTTGCGCAAAATTGCTCGCAATATTTGAAATTTTAATTACAAAAACTAGATTTTCTCAAAAAACGGCGCCAAATATTTTTTAAACTTTTTGTAGGGATAGTGCTAAATGTGCTCTATGAGATGACATTAACACCATTTTGCTCTATTCTTTTGTTTTTTTTCAAAAATTACAAAAATGTAATTTTTTTGACTTGTCTCTCACGTCGTTAATATTTACATCAGATTTGTCCACATTATTTAAAGAACTCATTAATACAATAATGTCAAATAAAGTTTCTCGAAAATTGAATAGTTTTCTGTGAAAACTAGCTCAAAATTCCGAGTTTTCAGAAACGCTCAAACGCCATTTTCTCAAAAATGGATTTAAGTTTTTGTAAAAACTTTTCGAATGGATAGGGCCAGCTGCACTCTTTAGTATGGCGTAAAGTTTACTTTGGGATATTTTTTTGGTTTTTTTTAGTTCTCTCATACCTTTAAAATGCACATTTCCAACAATCTGTTAACACTATTGAATTTGTGAGTGTATGTGCTTCAAATGACTTCAAATGGAGTTTTTCGAAAACTAAAAACTTTTCTGTGAAAAAGGGATTTAAATTCCGCAATTTTAGTAACGCTTAAACGCCATTTTTTTGAAAACGGCTCCAAATGTTTCAACGGAAATTACCATTTAGTACAAGTTTTAACTGTTTTTTAATATTCTTAAAATAATAGTTTTGTTCTACAATTCGGAAACCGAAAAATTAATAAAATGTCAAAAAAATATAGTTTGGGTGGCGATAGATGGCAGTTGTCAAGAGTATTGGCAAGCCCGGATAGCTAGCCGAGAGCAAACGAAACAGAAAACTAATACGGGAAAATCTGTGCCATTCTGTAGCACCACTAGTTATATTTAAAAATGTGTTTTAGATAACAATTACAGATTTTAAATTAGCTTTGACAGAAACCAAATACGTTGGAATGCCTAAGTACAGAACAAATGTTAAAAAATTGTTTGAAACGCAGCGGGGTCGAAGATGATAACTTTTTGCCTATGAGCATGTGGTTTAAATAATATAGCAAACTTACACATGTGATATTTGCCCCTGATTAGACAACTACTCATGTGTACGTGTTCGAGAGGTGAAGAAAATCTCTCTACATCAGACCGTGTCCTGCGAAATGAGGGGATGGACAATTTTCTCGTAGTTAAGAGCAAATGTCACCAGTGGAACTTCGTAATGGGATTTATCACTTACTTGACATTTATCAATTTATCACACTTTCCTTGACAAACAGTGATCATCTCCAAGTCGTTGTATGTATTGAAGAAAACGATTGTGTTGACTTAATGCAAATACCCAAGGAAGTGAATCATACCTCTCGAACTATTTCGCTCAAAGCGTCGTTCGCTGCATCTAGATCATGTGGGTCTCCTGTAACAAATATCACAACATTACGCGATAATATTGCGGAGCGATCTGATAATATGTCTGAGGGGGATATTGTAGTTTTACAAGAACATCTATTGTTTTTTGCTGCTTGTCTAATTTATACTTATGAAAGATACCATAGGTGCTATAAAATTTCTTACAAGAAGTTTTATCATCTCATCTGAATATAAATGATCGCTGAGAATGTAATGCAGGAAGGTGAGGCAGATGTCATTACCCAACACAATCTCAAAAGATTGTGTGTGCAATTTTGTCATGAAGAGAAGCAAAGAAGACTATAAATGGTGGCATCAAACCCAAAATATTCCTTCTTTTAGAAGAAAAAAACGAATCGAGAAGAATTACGTTTCATTAGAATACATGGCCAATCATAGGCTAAAAAGAAAAGCAATTCAATCAACAAAAATCTAGCAATGAAGACGTACTTGTGCATGAGATGTGTATTGACAGACAGCAAGTAGATAGACCTGAAATTTATGTAAGTAGTAAGTAAATGCGTGCAATGATATAAATAATGTATTCATGCAACTAAATGCAAAGCACTTTGATTTAGAAATCAAAAGTAGCGGTCAGGGATGAGGTAGTTGGAATGCCCTTGAAAAAACTAGATCGTTCTGAATTTTTAGACGAAGGCCTACGGTGAAGGTATAAGATGATGATCTTTGAGTCGACCACAGGCTCACCCGTCCACTCGATATCGGTGAGAAACACGAACTTGGCCGTAGTGGTCTCCTGCTGGTCCTGCTGGTCTTGCTGTTCCTGTTGGTCTCGCTGGTCCTGCTGGTCTTGCCGGGCCACGGACCTCGTCGTCAGCCCGAGCACGACGGAAGGCAGCAGCAACCAGACGAGGAGCCATCGCGTGCACCCCATCGGCGACGTCCACGCCTTGGGCATGACGGCGGTCGAGTGGCTGCATCGCGGTGGCGGAGGCGGGGGCGGTGGCGGGGGCGGGGGCGGGGGCCGCGGCGAGTTCCGGTCCGGCGCCCGCCGGAACCCGCCAAGGGCGGCGCGCCCGCCCGCCTAAGCCCTTGCCCGGCCCGCCCCGCCCCCGCAGCCCTTACGCAACCATCGGATCACAGTGATCCGCGCGGCGCGGGCGGCGGCGCCGGGAAGGCATCTCGTCACGCTGGCCGCGCCGCGATGCGCGCCCACGGCCCTGCTCGGACAGCGCGCGCGCCGCGCGGCGGCCGGCAGCTGCTTCGCTTGTTGACATTGTTGACGTTACGGAGAGGCCAACTTGACGAAACTTTGGTTTTTGCACTCGCCCGTCTCAAACGTTCTGGGCAAGGGGTTTTTGAATCGTATTTTTATTTGCAGACTGTTACATCCGAACAATAGACAGATATTTTGGCAAAGTTTTTGAATGGCATGTGAAGGAACTGGGCATCCACAGCCCGGAGACCAACTTGACGAAACTGTGGGTTTTGCACTCGCCCTGTCTCGAACGTTCTGTGCAAGCGGTTTTTAAATCATATTTTTTTTATTTTCAAACTGTTAAATACGAACAATAGGCAAATCTTCTGGCAAAGTTTTACAATGAATAGCATGTGAAGCTATTGAGAATTCTCAGTCCTTCACGGATTCAAGTTTTCTAGTAAACAAAAATAAAATTAGTATAAGACTATTAATATAACATCAAGAGAAATATGAACATTTTCGGGTATGATCATATATCTTGCATTTAAGGATCGAAACCATTTAAGAGATCCAGAGGATGAAATCTACACAAACTTCTTAAATCTTCAGTATTGTCTGGTAAGTTTCATTCCAAATAATTTGGGTAATTTACTAGTCGTTTATATTACTTTTAGCAACTGAATTGAACTTCTTGTATATTGTCGGTACAATGAAGTCATTGTGCAATGTCTTATTTGAAATAATTGAAGAGGATTTGGCGAGCAATCTTTAAGTTTTGAATTGAAAACGCTGTAGTATTTCTAAGTTTGAGTCCTGTCCACGTGACGTTTGCACTCAGACCAAATAGATGTCTTCCAGTAAAAATCAATAACAAGGAAATACCACAGACAGATTTTGTAAAATACCGTGGTCTACATCTTGATAAAAAATGACTCGGAAGACATATCAAAAAGAAAAGAGAAGCCTTCTTAATCAAAATTAAGCAATACTATTGTCTTCTAGGCAAAAAGTCGTCTCTCTCATTGGCTAATAAAGCATTAAAGCATTATTAAAAACGTTATGGACCTATGGAATACAACTTTGGAACACTGGGCAAGTAGTGTGCAGAAAAGATGTATTACATCCAAAGATAAATAACAATATTGGGAAAAGAATTATAAATATGCACCATCTCTCCGCCTGGTAAATAATTTTCGAATGTGATGTAATGTTTGTTATACGGATTTGTTAAAATTAAACTACTACTCCAATTAGGTTTGGTAAAACATAAAACAACGAAATCGGTTGACTGTCCATAGATAAACATTGTGCTTGTATAACGCAATGTTCAATTACACAAACTGCATTTCATTACTGACCGTTAAATCGACTTATCTTTGAAAAAAAAAATCGTGTTCATGTATTTTACAAAAACAGTGTCGAATGCATGAGCACATTCCACACATGCAAATTAATAATTTTATAATTTGTTCATATCATTGACTATGTTATTCAAAGAAAAAATTGAAGTACTTTCTTTGAAAAGTTAGTGTTAAAATCGCGAACGTGTTTGAGATAATATTTTTTAAACGAAATCGAGACTTGTAAATGTAATTATAATATTACAATGAAACCACTTCCGGGTCTAGAATTGCCATCCCAATCGGAGTTTGGCCAGTTTCCTATGATCCAATGTATGCTGAGTGATATTATGTTAATAGGTTGAGTTATGTAACTTTCATTATTTGAGATTTCTACTCAATTATACAAAATAATTCTTATTTTATCCTCATTTTTAGAATTAAATCTATTAAGAATATTAATTATACATATTACTTTCCACGGTGAACTCTTTTAGATACATAGTTGCCGATATAGGTTAACTTCTTCCATCAGTGAAATGCGAAAAAAATACTTGTATTTCTGGTGTATCCGTACACTGAAGACGAGCCCACAAAGGTCTCATCTATTCCCGCATCACCACGAACATGAACACGAACACGCTCACACACACACACACACACACACACACACACACACATATACTTAAACTTTATGAATCGAGAAAATGACGTGTGTTATTACGGTGGCCGTGAAACTTCCCCGGAATTCAAACACAGTTAATACGTTGGGGTCATGCAAGTAGAGTCCCAAACAAAAGCGTGCTTCTGCATGGGAAACCCAGAGATATGTCTAGCACGAATACTGATGACTTTCGTAATTAGTAGGATTTCAGCTCAAAACAAGTACCACTCGTTGAAATTTACACAACAAAAGAATAATTTAACGAATTAATTTAAAATTGCCAAATTTTGTTAATGATTAAATTCCTGTGTCATAATGGCTACACGACGTTCTCCTTTCCCGAACGTTTCTACCATTTACCTGAATGCCGACGTTTCTACCATTGATCGTGGTCTTTCTCAGACTTGCTGTGACTTCAGCTTTGTCAATTGAGCCCTGAGAACGACTACGATAGGACGCTTTGAACGTCGGCATCACAGCCTTCGTCGCGGCGTGCGGCGTCACGCGGAGAGCTACGACCTGGCTGCGGGAGCCTAGCATGAGCCTGGCATGAGCCTGGCATGAGCCTGGCATGAGCCTGGCATGAGCCTGGCATGAGCCTGGCATGAGCCTGGCATGAGCCTGGCATGAGCCTGGCATGAGCCTGGCATGAGCCTGGCATGAGCCTGGCATGAGCCTGGCATGAGCCTGGCATGAGCCTGGCATGAGCCTGGCATGAGCCTGGCATGAGCCTGGCATGAGCCTGGCATGAGCCTGGCATGAGCCTGGCATGAGCCTGGCATGAGCCTGGCATGAGCCTGCCTGACAAAGCCTTAGACCTCACTTCCCACTTACGTCCTGTACCGGTCGCAGAAAGACAGCAAAATCATGGACAATACTACCTAGGACCCGGCCACATACGCTCAGCCGAGACTATGACTATGGCTGCGGAGGTCTTCACCTACCCTTGCTTCTTATCAACGTGTTTCTCCTCCATTGGAACGAGGTCTACGCGTAACGTTTGTGGTTCAGTTGGCTTTCAGTAAACCGTGGGGAATATTATAATCAGGGATCGGATTCCCTAAGAATTCTTTGAAAGTGACCTACGTATAGAACGACTTAAAAATAAGAGGAAAATGACCTACTTTCTTAAAAAAATCTCAAAAAAAGTATGACAATGTTTATTGGACGACTTTTAACTTTTAAATAAAATATATTTATATAAAATTATATTTATTATAAAGTCTTTTTTTGGAAAGAAATGTGATCCTTAGATCCGATCTTCCAAGTTTTGAAAGGCCGAGGAAATTACCGAAGATCCGTATGAGAGTCCACTGCACTAGTGAATTTCGATATGAACTAATGAGATAATAAAACTTTGTTCTGTGCATTACATTCATTGCAAATTAATGATACATTCCTAACAAAAAACACGAAACGGAAACGTAACGCATAAAAATGACAAATATGTCGTAAGGTAAACAATAGTTACTTAAAAATTGAAATATGGCAAAAAATGACAAACAATAACACAATAACTGCATGTTTCTGTCAATTATACAAGTGTCGTGTAAACATTAATTTACAAATTAGCTACGTCTAGAATGCACCAATGAAAAGATGACTTGTCATCAGAATCAGAGCTCAGATTACAACTGTAGGGATATCATATTTCTTAAGTAGAACAATATACAATCAAATGATTTGAAAATGTAAATAACAGAAAAGAAATATTTTTAGTCCATTGACCGGCTTAAGTGGTTCAGGACATCAGCTGATGTCATTGCAGCGTCTCTGCCCCGACGATCGAGGGTTCAAGTCGCGACGGTGGCAAAATTTTCGACAGAAACACGCAATAATCTAACAACAATCAATCAGTTTATTCCATTGAAATATTTAGAATTAAACAATGCATATTCCGTATAGTCCACAAAGTGAATGAGGGATAGATACGTTAACACCAGTTTTGTAGTGTCATTATGTTATTTATCAAATAGTATGAGAAAAAATCCTCGCAAATTAAATAAGCACTGTATATCGCCAAAAAATATTGAAATCTAGCGGTGCGACAGAATGTCACACTTTTCCCGTATTATTTTTCTATTTCCATTGGTCTCGGCTATCCATTCCGACTTGCCACGTACTCTTTCTTACCAGCTGCCATCTATCGCCGTCCAAACTACATTTTTTTTACTTTTTCTTAATTTTTCGTTTCTTAATAGTAAAAAGGAAATATTATTTTAAGAATATTAAAGAACAGTAAAACCTTGCCCTAAATGGCAATTGTCTTTGAAAAATTTGGATACATTTTTAAGAAAATGGCTTTTATGTGCTACCGTAAATTCGAATATTGAAGCTCTTTTTCACAGAAAATCTTTGAATTTTCGAAAACCTTCATTTGAAGCATTGTAACTCAGAACTACAATAGTGTTTACAAATTGCTGGAAATGTGCATATTAACGCCGTGAGAGTTCTTAAGAAATACATTTTTTAATTTTTGAAAAAACAAAAGATTTTAATTATATTTAACTTGGTCCAATTATTATTGAAACACTTATTTCTAATAAATATAAACTTTAATATAAATAAATCAAGTAGCAACAGTTTCAAGGTTTCTTTTACCTCATCATCAGGCTAGAAGAATACAAATTAATGAAATTTGATTAATTGAAAATTGTTTAAAAAATTATTTTCAATTAATCTAATTTCATTAATTTGTATTCTACTAGCCTGATGATGAGGTAAAAGAAACCTTGAAACTGTTGCTACTTGATTTATTTATATTAAAGTTTATATTTATTAAAAATAAGTCTGTTTCAACAATAATTGGACCAAGTTAAATATAATTAAATGATTTAATATATACAGACTTAATATAAATAAATAAAAAAACAAAAGACTACCGCAAAATAAAATTTACGTCATATTAAAGAGTGCAATTAGTACTATTCATGAGAAAAGCTTGAAAAACGAATTTCGAGCCATTTATGAGAAAATGGCGCTTAAGCGTTTCTGAAAATGAGGAATTTTGAGCTAGTTTCTACAGAAAATGATTGAGTTTTCGAGAAACTGAACATTATTTACAGCACATGTACTCATAAATACAAGTAAAGATATAGTTGTATAATTTTTGAAACAACAAAAGAATAGAGCAATATCGCGTCTATGTCATCTCCTAGAGTACATTGTCACTTTCCCCACCAAAAGTTTAAAGAAAACTTTTGGAACGATTTTTGAGAAAATCTTGTTTTGGTTATTTTTTAAAATTGCACATTTTGCACGCAAAATTGTGCGAAAATTATTAAAATTTTCGAAAAAAATGTAAATGGCCTTAATGAAAGAACTAAATATAGAAAGCGTCTTCATACAAACGAAAAACTTCGAAAAACTCTATCTTCTTTACAAACTTGAAGATAGAGTTTTTCCCTTCAATTAAAATTTGTTCTCCATAGCAAGTTTTTTCATTAATGTCATGTACATTTTTTTTGAAAATTTTGGTAGTTTTCGCGCAATATTACGTGTAATATGTGCAATTAAAAAAATAGTTTACAAATATTTCTTAATTCGATAATTTTTGGCTTTTTTGCATTTTATGTCACATCAATACCTGGGTCATTAGCGACCGCTATTGGGGTTAACATTATGGTAACTGTGAAGATGACATATGATGGTGATAGGGGATGAAAGAACGAACAAAAATACAACCATGCCCGAGTAGCACCACCTAGAATACAAGGTCGTCGACGTATTCCGTGACGTCAAATAGGAAGGCCGGGAATCGCAGGCCGCTCGGGAATAGCGCCGCTGTAAATATTGCATCGTTTCCCAGAGTATTTAGAATTCTTTCTGTTTTTTCTTCATATAAACTTGCATAAATTAATTGAAGGGGCAAAAATAAACACATTTATTTATTTAACATCACAAACGTGGTATTTAAACTTCTGTATCGATTTTAATCAATTACCTTTATTACTGCTTGTGTCTTATTATGTAGCAACACTATTATAGCTTGACTCTTTTATATTCACACGTTGTTTTGTGTTTTAATACGTCTGGTTTTCTTTTTGGAAAAGTAGGTTGGTTGTTACATATTTTTTAAATAATGATCTTAACATTTTGCTATACACAGTTATGATCTTCAAAGAGAGTATCAGAAATATTCATTGCACCTAAAGAAAATACCACATTCTTATAATTTGATACCTTCAAAAACTCTTTTTCTGAGGGCTTTGACGGGCAGATGTTGAAGGCCGTGACAAATTACTTCGGGCGTCCAGGCATTTCAGACGGCACAGAACCTAGAAATAATTATTAGCATTTTTATCTCAAACCTACATTCTAGAATATTAAATTGCCCTTTACATAATTTTTGTACAAGGGAACACTAAAAAATCCTTCTATTGTCCCATGTGAACCAAGTTCGCAATAATTTTAAATCACCAGACACCCAATAACACCAAATATACTTGCGATCTCCACAAAAATCATCACTACACAAAACAAACTGTAAAAGAAGAATAAGATGTCCTTTCAACACTTCAGAGCTGTAAAATAGTCATCCCTTTAATGTTCAAGGTTAACTTATGGACTTTACTGTTAAGAATAATTGCATAAAAATTATGGTTTTGTGATAAACTTTATTCTCCTTCTGAAATCATTTATAGTTCCAAAATTATATATTATTTAACTCACCATCAACAAGCCTGGATATGACAATGGGGTAACTGGCTTCCCTGCTTCCTCATTGTAAGCAGAAGTACTCCTTTCAACATGACATTCTTTAAAATGTAGTTCCCAAACCTTCACAGAAAATAGAAAACAAAATATTGAAAAAATAAAACAAAAAACAATCCAATACCCCAGAAAATTCGACAGAAAAGTGGCAGAAAAGGCAGAAAGAAATATAGTATGTATCACCATCTTAAGTAATATATGAATAATACACTCGAGGGTAAGAACGCATAATTGAAAGATTGATTATAGCTTACGAGTACCTTTATGTATTTTATGGGTATAAAATCACTTTTACATATTACTCGTATCCATTTCCTTTTTAATTCGTAGTCCATTGGGAACGAAAAAACACTCAACTGAGATCCATTCTTATAATTCGCGTTGCAACCCGGCACAAAATAATACTTATTAGGCATCATTTCTGACCTTGTATCACTACACACACACGGTATTATATATGTATCAATACCTTTTTACCATTAAATAAAAATATTGAGCACAGGCACAGACACAACACAACACTACCGCACTATATACTTGATAATGAACCATGGCCTTCTTGTCATGACGTCACGGACAAACTCTCAGGGCGTAGGCAGGCCTTGTATTCCAGGCGGAGTTGGCCCGAGGCAGGCCTCGCACCCGCGACCCTTCGTTCCGAGATCACTACTGCTTTAGCGATCTCGGCCACTGGGGATTGGCAATTTTAGGCATTGCTGTGTTGGTTAAATCTCAGTTGTAAATGAAGACCACAGTCAAATTAGGTCACCCGTTACCTCGCAAACATTATTGTTGAAGGTCACGAA
The DNA here is from genome assembly GCA_031308135.1 of Acheta domesticus. Lineage (NCBI taxonomy): Eukaryota > Metazoa > Arthropoda > Insecta > Orthoptera > Gryllidae > Acheta > Acheta domesticus. Next base: position 206,018,195 of record JAHLJT010000631.1, on the reverse strand, counting down.
AGCGGATTCAAACTAGCGAGCGCTACAAACAGCACATACTTTCTCACACTATTACAATGCTGTCTTTAAGTACGACGGGACACCAGTATATGTTCAGTCATTGATTTCAAACAAAAATTACGCGAAAACTTCAAACTTTTACAAGAATTTGTGCATAACCTTTTATAAAGAGCTAATTTTGTACAACGGACTTTATCTGAGACAAAAATCTACATTTTGCAGTTTTGAATGTTTTGCAATTCTCGAAAAACCAGTAAAATTATTTTACCGACCCTTATTACATAAAATGAGAAAATTTAAAGAAAAAATTAGAGCGGTTTTTGAGAAACAAAATTTTCGTAAATTTCAAGTGCAAATTACGCAAAAACTACTCGTTTTTTCAAAAAATTGTTCAGGTCCTCTCTCTTCAACGTCCTTCGCACTATTCAACAACAAAATTTAAGGAAAAAATTTAGGGCCATATCTTTAAAATTTGGATATGCCCGAAGAGCTTCATGTAAAATACCCCCAAAATTAAAATACCGACTCCAAATCCCAGAAGCCAGAACGATAGGGGAATATCAGTTTTGGAGAAAATTGGCTTAACTCTTGAGGCGCTAGCGTTGACCACAAATGGACGGACATACGGACGGACGGACGGACAGACGGACGTTTTGCCGTCAATCATTTTTTCGGTATCAGGAATCAACAAAACATTGATTCTGGCAACACCACGTGTTAGAGGATTTTTTTTCTAAATTTATCTACATAATTTATCTAGTTTTTCGTTACCAGGGCCCGGCAAGAAGAGTTTTTGTTTCGAAAATTCGCCGTTTTCCGTCGCACGATTACGTAACTTTCCCTTCTTAAGAAGTTCCTTCTTAAGGGCGAGAAAGTAAAAGATCAGTGGGTTTATGATCTTCCATTTTGAACATCGGTGGTACTTGCACTGTCGTATCCACAACCTAGAGCAGAAGACCTTAATCAACTCCTGCTGATCTGGAAACTGCGACCTTCTAATCGACTATCTCAGAAAGCAATCAGAGAATATAGAAATAAAGGAAGAGACCACGCAATAATTATGAAATTCTATCGTATTCCTAAGCAACTTGAAGAAGATGGAGAAAATGAGAAGATAGAGAAAACGAGAAGATAGAGAAAACGAGAATATGGAGAAAACGAGAATATGGAGAAAACGAGAATATGGAGAAAACGAGAATATGGAGAAAACGAGAATATGGAGAAAACGAGAATATGGAGAAAACGAGAATATGGAGAAAACGAGAATATGGAGAAAACGAGAATATGGAGAAAACGAGAATGTGGAGAAAATGAGAAAAGGTGGAGAAAATGAGAAAAGGTGGAGAAAATGAGAAAAGGTGGAGAAAATGAGAAAAGGTGGAGAAAATGAGAAAAGGTGGAGAAAATGAGAAAAGGTGGAGAAAATGAGAAAAGGTGGAGAAAATGAGAAAAGGTGGAGAAAATGAGAAAAGGTGGAGAAAATGAGAAAAGGTGGAGAAAATGAGAAAAGGTGGAGAAAATGAGAAAAGGTGGAGAAAATGAGAAAAGGTGGAGAAAATGAGAAAAGGTGGAGAAAATGAGAAAAGGTGGAGAAAATGAGAAAAGGTGGAGAAAATGAGAAAAGGTGGAGAAAATGAGAAAAGGTGGAGAAAATGAGAAAAGGTGGAGAAAATGAGGAAGGGGCGAGAGAAGGAGAAAAGAGGGAGAGGGATAATAGGATAAGAGGAAGAAGGAGGAAAAGAGGAGAAGATTGAAGTTCGGAATGTTGACAGTAATTGTTATTTTCCTGTTCTTCCGCGAACCCTTCTGATTATTGGGCGCATTGAAGTTGTCCGGGCGAACGGCCGCCGGGACCAAGCGCGCGTGCTGGGCGCGAAGGCGACGTGCGAAGCGGCGTGCGCGTGCGTGACCGGCGGCCGGGGCGCGTGTCCGCTTGCAGGGCGCCGTCTTCCGGCCGGCGTCGCCGAGAAGTCGTGACACACGCGTTGGCGCGTCAGCTCGCCTCCCAAGTAAGCGCCGGAGCCGCGTGGAACGGCTGCGCAGAATCCGTGGACAGGAGCCACTCAAGGCGCGCTGGCGCCTCTCAAGCTATTGATAGAAGCGCACGAAAAATCCAAGGGGGGGCGCCGTTGACAGAAAAGAATTAAATATTAAAATAGGGTTTTATTCTAAAGATGTTTATTTATTTATTTATTTATTTATTTATTTGTCAAAAAACAGTGAAAACTGTATATGACGTGTGGGGAAAGAGATTTACCGGCGCACATTTTCTTGAGAGCCAGAATAAAAAAAAACAATAAATGAATTTAGAAAATAATTATTGTAGAAAAATAAAAATATTTAAAAAATGTTTGTTCCCGAGTTCTAGAAAATCAATTTCAACGGTAAATGAACTACAAGCAAAAAGAGTTCTCAAGAAAATGTGCGCACAGTGAAGCTACATTTACGTCCAGAAGCAAAACAAGGGGCCATCTCAGCATTTGCTCAATTGATCAGGGAAACTGGACAAAAATCTGACCGAGATGGGGGTCATTGACCCGGAAGCTGAAGTACATTACTTGTTACAAGTGTATTAAATATTTTTTTAAAACGTATACAATACAAACGTAAACTAATTCATTATATATCATTGTTTAGTTACAATAAACATTCTTTTTCTTCTTCACGATCAGTATAGTCTCTAACTGTATGGAAACAGTTTTGCAGCAGAAAAGATTTTACTTCTAACTTAAATTTGTGTACCGACTTTAATTGTTTAATGTCATCTGACAATGTGTAAAGTAACGTACATGTCTTGTATGTTTATTATTGAACGCCTTTGTTTTAAAGTTAAAAAGACCATGATGATTAAAATATATCCTAATTAGATATTTATTTTAGTACGAAAATAGTGGTGCTACAGATTGGCACAGACTTTCCCGTATTGGTTTTCTATTTCCTTGGGTCTTCGCTAAGTATAAGCAATTGCCACATACTCTTTCTTGCCAGCTGCCATCTATCACCACACAAACAACATTTTTCGTCATTTTCTTAATTTTTCGGTTTCCTTTTGGTAGAACGGAAATATTAATTTTAGAATATTAAAGAACGCAAAAACCTAGTCCTAAATGGCAATTTTCTTTTAAAATTTATGTGCCGTTTTTAAGAAAATTGCGTTTTAGCGCTACTAAAAATGCGAAATTTGAAGCTCACTTTCACAGAAAATTGTTATAATGAAATATAATAATCTTTACCAATTGCTGGTAATGTGCATATTAAAGATGTAAGAAATCTTTCATAAAAATTACATTTATGCAATTTTTGAAAAAATAAAAAAATAACTGAAAATAAACTTTACGCCATATTAAAGAGTGTAATTAGCACTATCTGTTACAACCGTTTGAAGAAAAAATTTGCAGGCATATATGAGAAAATGGTGTTTTAGCGTTTCTGGAAATGCGGAATTTTTAGCTAATTTTCACAAAAAACGGTAGTGTTTTCGAGAAACTTTACTTGACATTATTTAAAACTCATGTACTAGTTAATATAATAATGTCCACAAATCAAGGATAATGTAACTATTTACGACGTGAGAAACAAATAAAAAAAATACATTTTTGCCATTTTTGAGAAAACAAAAGAATAGAGCAATATGGTTTTTGTCATCACATACAATACATTAGTCACTACACCTACCAAAAGTTTAAAGAAAAAATTTGGAGCCGTTTTTGAGAAAATCTTGTTTTTGTCATTTTTTAAAATTGCACACATTGCACGCAATATTGCGCAAAAACTACTAAACTTTTTAAATAAATGTATATGACCTTAATGAAAGAACTCACTTTGGACAATAAATTTTACTTGAAGGAAAAATCTCTATCTGCAATTTTGTAGTTGGAGGAAGACGCCAAATAAAATTCAAACTTTCACAATTTTTGAAAATTCAGAGTTATCCGTGAAAATCGGACCTATGCCACTTTAATAAGTGTACTTTACTTAATTCTTACAAGAAATTTAAAGAAAGTATTTTGAGCCGTTTTTGAGAAAATTTTGAAAATGTCCGGGGGCTTCATGTAAAGTACCCCCACATTTTACAGAATCTTTTTCAAAATCTCAAAGCTTTGACTAGAACCAGATCGATCAGGGAATATCCATTTTGGAAGAAATCGTACGTATGGTATAGGCGCTAGCAGTGTTCACAAACGGACGGACGGACAGACGGACGTTTTGCTTTCAATTGTTTTTCGGTATCAAGGGCCTACAAAACAGGGTTTCTGGCTACACCACGTATTAGGGGATTTTTTGACTTGATTTAGCAACTGGTTTTATCCACTTTTTCGTTATCACGGCCCGGCAATGAATTTTTTTCCGCCGAAAATTGGCCATTTTTTCGCGTAGCATTAAATAACTTTCCCTATACTACGTATATCACTCCGTGTATACGTACCTATACGGGAAAGTAAAAGGTACTGAAAATAGTTCGAACGAAAATAGCTGAAAGTTAAATACAGTAGCGTAAATAGATCAACGAAACAGAATTTACTCCTCTGAAACTGTTTCAAGTTTTCGACCTAACGTCATATTAACGCCGTGTTTTTTCTAATGCAAACCTGCAGTTTTGTAAAAAACAGGGGGCACAAAACATAAATGCAGACATAAAAATATATTTACATTTTCTTATAAATTGGACATTCAATTTAATTCAAAAAGTTAAAACGTTTAGAGTTTTGAGTTATAAGCTATAATTCTCAGGTGAAATCACTAAATAAATGTTCACAATAGTTGACACTGCCTTTCAATTCTATTCAGAATTTTCTTTTCAAATTTATGCGTGGTTCACGCTAAAGGAAAACATAAAAACACTTTTCGGGCTACATTATACTATGTCACTATTATACTCTTGTAAATCGTACAGAATTAATTGTTTTATAAAATAATTTTAGACAACCACTATTACAAGCTGTTACATGTAGAACATGCGAAGTGTGCCAAAAGGCGTGCCAAGCAACCAACCGCTCGAATTTTCCTCCAGACAGCAACTGAATTTGATAAAGCTGACAAGCTAGTGTCGAAAATCTGCCGCCGACTCGAACCTAGGACCTCTGGGTCCGAGGCGCTGCGGTGACATCAGTTGATGCACTGAGCCATCTCTCAGGGTCATAATATTTCTGCCTCGAAATGTTGGAGGAGGAGAATTTTCTACATAATATACTTAAAAGTTGATATGATTTATTAATTAATTATCTGTTACTAAATTTGACTGATATCGCAAGCATTTTTTAAAAAATAATTTTATGATCAACATTATCTAACCGTGATAGTATGCTTAAATCTGTATCTACCACAAAATCCGTTCAATCACTGATATAATTGTTTTCAAATTTGTCAGAGGTACCTTTGATCAGACGAGAATTAAAATAACAGGGCTACCCCAAACATTTCGTTACGAAATGTGTTTAAATGCAACCCACACTGCATATGTGTATTAAGGGATTGCGTTGCAGGGGTGCACGCATGACCGGAAGGTGGGGGATGCGTGGCTTGAGGGAAGGTGGATTGGGGTTCGTAGTTACGTAGTGTGTATGAGATGGAGGGGGGCGGCATGGGGCACTGTAGTGGCGTGGCGGGGCGGGGGGGCGGGGCGTGACGGGGTGGGGTGGGGCGGGGCGGTGTGGAGTGGAGTGGGGTGGGGTGGGGTGTGACATAATGTGACGTAGCCTGCCATGGCGTGGCGTCCGGCTTATCTCTGAAGACAACTATCTCACAAAAAGAATAAGTGATAACTAGTGAGAGAATTTTTATGCCCTGAAAAATCTTGCAATATGCTTTTAGAAATATTCATTTAAGATTTAACACATTTAACATCTTCAATTTAATATGCAATTAAAATTAGCAATATTTCATTTCCTCCATGAATCTTTCTTGATAAAATTCAGGAGAAGCATGCTTGGAATAAAAAAGATATACTTTTCTGCAAACATAATATTGCCTAGCTTACATCGCGGGAAAAATTATTGAAGTAAAAATGCACCTTAGTGAAGAACATTGTATGTTTTGTTTAATTTTTTCCGTCTGGTTTAACAAATATGATGATAGGAAATTCTCTACATTTGCACAAGTATTTTATCAACTACAGTAAAGGAAAAAAACTCAAACTGTGACAAACTGTTTCTAATCAAGGAACACATATAAATAAATAGGTTCTGTGCAAACTAACATTTTACTGGTCTCCATTTAAACGAAATATGCAAAATATGCTCCTATAATTTGAAACGAATTGTTATCAATAAAATGATAACAATACGTTCCAGCGCATGAAGAACGTTTGAACTGCGTGGCAGCGGCCGGCACGCCGACGGAGTCGGGTGCCGGAATCGGTTCAGTGTGAAGAACTGAAGGCCACGAATCACGGGACGGACGGACAGTGGAGCAATGGTGGAGGAAGGAAGCGGACGGTTAGGTAGTGTGCGGAAGGAAGAGCATGGACAGTAGCGAAATCTGGAACCATCGTGGAGGATAGGCATCGGGAGTGATAAGATAGTGGAATAGGGCATAAAGTGAACTAAAACGGTGACGTTACTAAAGTGAATTAAAGACTATATCGGCGCGAAAAGATATCCACGTGGGCGAGCGCGAAGGAGCAGCTGAATGCGGACACCCGTGCCTCAGTCCAACCGTTAGTGCTTGGTATTCGTGACTTCGAGAACAGGTGGGAGCTGCGACGTCGGCGAAGTGAGAGAGATCAATTATTGGAACTTGTTGAGAGTGGTGAACTCGACATTGATGGGGCAACATACGCGGGCGGACACTGGTATGGCATCGAGTGACTCTGGAGGAACAGCGTTGGGCGGTCGGTTGTGAAACGGAGAAGAGAGGAACTTGTTACGGACGGCGGAGGTGAGAGGTATTGGCGGGCAGCGCCCGGTGGGTCCGTTGCAACGGCGGTGGACATCGGGATCCGGGCAGTCGGCGGCGTGCAGGGACGGCGGAGGAGCGGCGAGGGCGGGCGGCACAGCGGGCCCCCCTCCCCGCGTTGGCATCCTGCGACCCGAAGAGGCCCGAGCGTGGACGGCGCGGCGCGAGGCGTCGGCCCGTCGGCGGAGGGGCGAACACGAAACGGCGTGATTCGGGGACTGGAATATTGTGAGTAAAAGCGGCCGGAAGAATATTGGGAGGGAGGGTAACTAGACAGCAGATGACAGTGATCTTTAGTTGAGGCCCCCCAGATGTGGGAATCATAATAAAGGAGTGAGATTCCAGGGTAACGGAGAGTTTATAAATCGGATGTGATTAAACATAGGGAAAGGACAGAGTAAATGCTTTTGTGAGCATCAAGGATCGCCAATTTTGTATTGTAATTATTCGAGTAATAAAAATTCATGTTTACCCGCAAGTTTTCATTGTGAACGTGATTGAATCCGGAGCCCATTCCCGAGTAAGAGTCCCTGAAGAAGCATGCCGTTGAGATTACTTCTTTCAAGCATCTGCTTGGCCTTGATTTCGAAAACGTTGGTTTTATGAAACATGGGTGGTGGTGGTGGTGGTGGTGGTGGTAAGCTTGACAACTCCAGGTGAAAGTCCGGTGGACATTGCTTTGAGAGAAAGACGATAACTGAAACATACATTGATCAACTCGTATCTGAAATGTTCCGTTTCGACGTAAAAATATATTAAAATGTAATGAAATGTAAAAGAAATATGTATTAATAGGTAAAATATGTAAAAATATATTACACCAAAATGGGTAAAACGATGTAAAATGAAAATGAATCTTATTCATTCTCAGTGCCTGGAAACTCTAAAACTAGTGGTGCGACCACATGACATATTTTCTCGCATTGTATCTAAATTTGCAATTTTCCAAATTTTAGATAGTTCAACGAAAATAAGACCTACGCCATATTTTAAGAGTCCGTTCTTCTGTCCGTGGAAAACATTTGAAGAAAAAAATTGGAGTGGTTTCTGAGAAATTTGTTTTGAGAATTTTCTGAGAATTATGTTAATTTCAAGCGCACAAATTACGCAAAAACTATAATAACCTATAATTTCAATAATCTATACATGAACTTCTTAAAGAACTGATGTTTTACAACACACTAAGATAAAAATTTAAATCTTCAATTTTGTAGTTTTAAAATGTTATCTAACAATTTTAGAAAATACGTTTGCCGAAAATGGGACTAGCACTATAAATTTTACTGTTTCGTGGTACATAGGAGAAGAAAATTTAAAGAAAAAAATTGGTGCCGTTTAAAAAACGTTTAACAAATTAAAAATAGTCTACATTTCGCGCAATATTACTAAAAAACTACTCATCTTTTAGAAAAAGTGTACATATTCTTACTTCAAGTTCTGTCTTTATAAAACGGATTTTATTAAGGGAAAACATATCTATCTATAATATTATAGTTTTAGTAAGACACTCCTCTACAAATTGCATTTTTGCAGTTTTCAAAAAACCTGAAGTATGTTTCAACGAACACGAGACATGTACCATTCATTCTCTCAAGCGTCCTTTACGCTACCTGAAGTCAAAGTTTAATAAAAAAATTGGTGCCATTTTCGAGAAAAGTTTGGAAATGTATTTTGGGCTTCGTGTAAAGTATGTTCAGAAATCAAAATATCCGTTTGAATCTCCCAAAGCCTTCAGTTTATTCAGAACGATAGGAGATTTTCAATTTTGGAGAAAATCGGCTGAACGGTTTTGGCGCTAGGGGGACGGGGATGGCTGGGCGAAGAGGCGGACGGCCAAACGGGCAGCGGACAGGGTTTGGCTATAAGTTTCTCTGCGGAAAATTCGCCGTATTTCGGGGCACGATTACATAACTTTCTGTGCTTACAAAGTAAGTGCAGAAAGTAACAATTATTGAATGCGGGTCATGTTCCCGTAAAATTTTTTATTTAAATAAATATTCGTTCCTAGTTATCACGAAAAAACAAACAATGGATTATAACAGGCCTGGCATTCTCCTTATTGACTAAACCTAAAATAAAACGCATGTTTCTTAGACTATTTCATTCACATCTGCCAGTGTCGTAAGTAGCCAGTTATAAGCAAGAATATATTAAAATTAATCCCAGTTGTCTATCGCCGTATGATTATCTCTAAGCTGCGGACTTTTACCTATTTGCCTATTATTTCCATCAATGGAAAACGCAAAATGTAGGCATTAGGACCATTATATGCAAATTGTATAGTGCCTATAATTGCCTATTTCATTAATAAATACCTATTTTGTGTTTGAATGCCTAAATGTTGCCTATTCTCGTATTTATTGTTCAAAATTCAATTATCCTTAATCAAACATTTTTTAGAATGTAGGTTTCTTTGTTTTTATCTGCAGATTACAGAGAAATCGAACAAACTATGGATAAATCGTATGTTCCATTTTACTGTCACCACAGTGCGGGTATTTCATATTTCGAAAAACGTGCAAAATCGCTGGTGGTAGCCATGTGATCATTTTTTACTTCGAATTAAAAAAAAGTACTCAAAATCGGCTCCAAAGGTTTTATAAAATGTGCTCATCGTATGTATCAAAAGAAGATATAAAAATGGTTCCATTCTTCGCAAACATTAAATTTTTGAAAATTGTAAAAAGGTAACATTGCAAAAGTACAGTATTGAATAGAGAGCTTTCGTATTATATGAAATATATGAATTATGTTATAAAAAAGCAGATTTTTGAAACAAAGTTTACCCTAGTGATAAGAGTATCCTCAAATTTTAAAGAAAGTTTTTCAAAATCGAGGCGCCTCGAGTGGACGCAGATCGACCGGGGAATATCCATTTTGGAAGAAATCGGACGTATCGTTTACGCGCTAGTGTTGTTCACAGACTGACAGACGGACGGACGTTTTGAAAAGACACCCTTTTTCGGTATCAAGGGACCTCAAAACGTGTATTTCCGTTGAAATCTCGAAATCGATTTTCCGCAGCATTACATAACTTTCCCTATACTACGTATATCACTCCGTATATACATACGTAAACGGGAAAGTAAAAGTCATTATAAATATTTCCTTCAATTTTTTTCTATAGATATTTAATGGAATGGACACTTTCAATAATGGCGCAGGTCTTATTTTTGTTGAGCTCTCTGAATTTTTGAAAATAGAAAATTTTGAAATTTTTTAGACATAATGCGAGACAGCATGCGCTGTTCTAACACCAGTAATTACATTTGTGTTATGCATGGTGATTAAAACAAATCATACAATATTTTCACTTACGTTTAAATTAAATGTGAGAAAGAAGATCATAGTTCGCAGCATTTGTTAAATTAATGAAAAGCAAACAGGTAGCTATTGCGACTCATTTTCGAGTTGTCGAACAATGATAGAATCGATTTGTATGGAGTATTTGTCAGAACAATAATGAAAGTAAATATTCCATGAAGGTAACTATATTTTGTTTGCTTCAGAAACTTTCTACTCAAGAACGTAAAGAAGGATATGAAAAATATATAATGCCTTTTTAAATGCCTATTTTACATTTTAGGTGCCTATTTTGCCTGCCGTTTTTCGTGCCTATTTTTAAGGTAATGATAGGAATTGTCCATAATGGCTTGGGAGCATCAAAATAATATTAAAATGCGTCGTTTTGGTAATGTTTAGAACTTTGAAATATACTATATTATTAAAGATTCAGTGCCGAAAACAACAAATGAAACAGAGAAAGTGTATGGAAGCAATTTGAAGAATTTTGTAAAGAAAGAAAATACGAATGGACAGCACAAAGTACAAATGAAGAAATTACACGTATTTTGGGCAATTCATATGCGAAGGTTAGATGATGAGTATTATGAAGAATATGCTATCAAAATATGTTAAACGTTACAGCCAAAATTATTCCAGAATATCCTCTAATAAATACACATTTACGTTCAATTTATTCAAAATTGACGAATCTCGCTGCTATTTCATCTTGTACATCTTCCATTTCAAACACTTTAATAATGGTGTTTTTAAAACATTTTCTTGAACGTAGCTTTGTTATAATTATTTTTTGATAGTTTTATTACTATAAAATCGAAACGTATTTGAAATAATTTTCTACATTAAACTGGTATCAATATTTTACTTGATTTTAAGTTATTCAAGGACGCAGTGATAACTCGGAGCTTCATGAAATTTCCACATATTTCGGTAGCAGTTTTGAATAATATTTATATTTTTCGTAATTCCTGTGATTTTAATTATTCATTCCATTCAAGTAATGTGTTTATTCGTGAAATAGTTGCACTAAATATTACTCGAAGTGCTGTGATATTGCATATGATAATACAGTTATTCTTAATAACAGGATGCCCATAATATCAGGACGAATATATTGAGAAAATCGGAAACGAGCTTGCATTGCCATTTAGAAATCGGAAGGCAAGAGAAATTCCATTCGTAGATGCCCTGGTGATTTCTGCAGGGTGATTGATGCAGAAATACCCATTGAGAAAGAAATTTGGCAATTTGAATGTATATGTGAAATTGCATGCAATTGCACAAATGGCTGTTGTACTTCAGACTCGCCACATTGCCGGAACCTTTTTTGCAAATAGCTTTTGGAATAATTTTGAAATGATAATAAAATAATTAAAAGATAAATTAATTAACACATGGGCTATTCCTAAAGCAACTTATACTTTCAGGGTGATAAAATGATCGGATACCTCTTTAAAATGCGGTGGATGAAGGATCAAGGAAGTAACAACAAATCATCACTATTGGAGGACTACACAGAAAATTGTTAGAACACTGCTGTTCATTGTAGCAACTCCATATTTTTGTACAGACAATTTGTGTCTTGAGCAGGAATGCTCCTACATTTCTTGAGAAGTAGAAGAAGAAGAAGTGATAGTTGAGATAACGAAGTATAATAATAAAAATAACAATAAAGAAAAAACTATAATTTACAAATGACTGTGATAAAGAGATAAGTGAGATCCTATTTCTCAACTAAAAAAACACGATATTTTGGAGAAGGGACCCGCACCGAAGCGGGACTTGAAGTACGTGGCGGATATACGAGTAATACGGCAGTTCCTGAAAACGGCTCTGGGACAGGTGTCACCAGCGGCGGGTGGGCCCGGCGCGGCTGCGGTCGCGGCGACCGTTGCACGCAGCTGTCGGTGGAGAGTCGGAAACGGGAAAAGGGTGGAGCTGGAGGCGGAGGGAAGGAGGGCCGGGCCGGGCCGCGCGACGCACACACGAATGTGCGTGCCTTCGAATTCAAAACCGGATGCGGAGCTGGCTCTCGCCGCTGCGTCCTTCCGGCCGGCTTATGCGGACGTGGGGCGAGGCGGATGTAACAGGTGCATGCTGCACTTGTCGCTTTCGTCGTTCCCACAGGGAAATTCGCAATGTACTCTTTCTTTCTAAGAAGAGGTATCGTCGATGAATGGGGGTCATGATACTCTGCATACATTTTGCTTTCACTAGTACTGAAGCTGGAATGGTTATTGATGCGTTGGTTTAAAGTTCTGAGTATTAGTATTGTTTGTAAATTTGCAGGTGGGTCGAATTCTACCACCATCTGGAGGAGGATTCTTGCGGCCAATTACTGTGATCGATGGTTTCCAGTAAGATGTGATCGATCACTAGAGATTACTAGATAGCAATTAGTGTGATCGACCAATAAGATTCGATCACTGTCAGGCGAACCACGAACTTACACCGTAACAAACGAACCAACAGTTCATATTTTATCTCTCCTCACGTTTGTCCTCTTCTCTTCCCTTACACATACAATGCACTTACACTATCACACATGTCGGGAGCGTAGACCTTCTGGAGGTGACATCTGGTGAGGAAAATTCCTAGACGTGTAGACTGGCGGCGGATCTGACGATCTGACGTAACAGATCAGCGCTACAGACAGAGATGTATGCAACTCACTCACTCAGATAACGATCTAAGTAATTAACTAGCCCGTAATCTTTAAGTAGAGTGGCAGGCGACGAAAATTGGCACGGGGCAAAAGTAAGCACACTATTAAATTTGCCACTAGTACTTTGGTACAATTCCATATACTGATATACAGTTGGCAGCAGTTTTCCCCGTAGTGAGGGAGCTGTTGGAGCTGCTGTACTTGTGTAGTCGGAAATATGAGGCCAAGTAATTTTAGTGTTTAGTTAATTCAAGAATCTTTTCACATGGAAATATTACGTACATTTATGTACACTTTGATATACAAGAATGAGTTTAGATTAACGTTTACGATGTAATACTTTCATGTTGGATTACATTTATTAAGGGCAAGAATAAATAACATTTCTGTGATAATGGTGAAGTGGTGAAAGGGAAAGTGATTAATTGGTGATTCCTGGCGCGTCAACGTCTAATATTATTGTTCCCATAAGTGTAGTGCATGTTGCCGCAAGAGGTGGCGGTGATCTTCCCCGCTGGATGGCGAGATCCGGCGCCGACCTACCGTTGACAAGCGGGGTTTTCCCCAAACAGGTATCTTTCACCAGCGGGACATCGCCCCAGCCGACAGCTCTGTCCCCGACCGGTCTCCCGGCATGAGTGGTAGTGTAGTGCAAGTAAGTGTATGTGTGTGTAAGTAAGGGATGAATATAGGACAAGGATGAGCAAGAAAAGATTGCGCGCGGTCTGTGGTACGTTTATTAGATAAGGCACTACTCCTGCTTTCGTCTGGTGTTGACCGGAGAAACCACGGAAAACTACCTATCAGACCAGCCGCTAGAGTTCTTCTCCAGAGTGTAGTTGAATTCGACCCAGCTGACAACCTAGAGTCGATAATCCTGCCACCGTCAGAACTCAAACGTAGTACCCTCCCGATCAAAGGCACTGCAGTTAAAACCCTGAGCCACCTCTCCCGGTGGCGACCTTTGTGGAGTTGTGGGAATTACCCCCAACCAGGCATCTCCCACGGTGAAATGTGGCAATCAGAATGGCATTGGTATGTCACTGATAATCACCTGATGCTTTTGTAATGGTACAGATGGAATGTGGAGAGACAATTCTTTTTTTATTTATTTCTTCTCGTTCGACATTTCTGTCTCTCGAGGGGTTTGACAACAGTACACTTTATATTATAACGTTTTGGATATGGCCATCCATAGCAAATGAGTATTCATTCCTACACGTGAAAACGGTAAGGTTCGATGATTTGATTCAGACTTCGAGGTTCATGTTTGAGGTGTTACGTTGAAATTTAGGTAGTGCTAGGAAAGGAGTAGAAACAGAAGTTACGGTGACCTCCGTCCATCCTTGGGGAATCTTGATTTAATACGGGACCTTGAAGCAAGGCGGCCCAGACAGTGTGGAACAGGGGGAAGAGTAAAGATTGTGGTATTGTGGAACAGGGGGAAGAGTAAAGATTTTGAAAGAAATGATCAGCTATTTTGTTCATGTGTTCGTTTAATGGCAATATATTTAGCTCGCGATGAATTTGGGAATTTGGAATAAACCAAGGTGCCTTGAGGGTCTTTCTTAGGAACTTATTTTGGAACGCAACTAACTTTTGAAGGTTACTGCGTGCTGCGCCACCCCATACTGGACATGCAAAGGTTAGAGTGGGTTTAATAATTGATTTGTACAGTAATATTCGGCTTTCGATACTAGTGGGAGGTATAGAGTTAATTAAAGGAAACATTTTCGACGTTTTGACCAAAGCTTTATTAGCAGTTGCATGGATATGGGGTTTCCACGTTAATCTTTTGTCAAATATACACCTAGGTACTTCACTGGTCCTAGTACACGGGTTGCGATTTCCATTGATGTTACGTTTGGGGGGATTTTTTGGTCTGCGTAATGTGAATATCTTTGCATGACACTTATTATGATTGAGCTTTATTCTCCATTTCTGAGTTCATTTAATATAACTGTTTACGTACATCGCTTTGAATATTCTCCTTCACTATTATGATATTATTGTGAGAGGTGAATAGTGCAATCTCATCAGCGTATAAAGATACGTTAGAGTCGCCTTCAATTGGAACATCATGTCTGCAAATGTTAAATAGTAAGGGAGAGAAAACTGAACCCTGTAGTACTCCTGCCGCAATAGTGTGGGGGATAGATATATCTGCATTGGCTTTTACGATAAACGAGAGGAAACTCTCCGTGATCTTTAATAGGTATTCTGGTATACCTAAAGACAGGGGCGTAGAATGGATTTTTAAGAGGGGAAGCGGCGTATTTTGTATTCAACCTACGTCGTTCACGGAACTATTGAATTAAAAGTACCTTGTTAATGTAACTTTTCATGGGACATTTCTTGATAAAAGTATTTTTATTCTCAGTATTGTTATCAGAAAGTAAATATCTTTCTTTAAGTACTTGGAAATGTTTTAGTTAGTTTTACTCGTCGATAAGCGAAACAATACACAGAAATATTTCTCTATCAAGAGAATAGAATGAAATTACATTCTGGAGACATGTTTCATCCGGAATCTAGAATGATCTGTTTTGGTAAAAAAATGTTTATCAAATAAACATAGATCTTCCCTTATGTGTTGCGCTAGTAAAATTCGACCGGTACATAGCCATCACACTGCAGGCAGTCCTACTAACAGGACAATCTGGAAACCTCAATGCTAATTTTCTCATTAAAGAGTACGTGCTTTACTATTCCTTATTACTTGATACACTTTCCCTCAACAACGTCTTTATATTAGATGGGGAAGTCCAAGCATACTGTATAAATCTCAAATTTAATCGACTCAACAAAATATCCCTAAATAATGACGCAGAAGCATTTTGCTCCTTTATATACCTTTTTTTCACGTTTCTAAATTTAAAGGAGTCATATTGGAAGGTCTCATAGGAAAAATCAAAGTGATATTATAATGTATTAACTTTTATTTTTAACAATTACATTTTAAAGTAAAGTGCAATTCTTCTTGGTTTACGGGCATATACATCAATGACATCATTAAAAAACGATGGCTTTGTCATCATCGAATCTAAAAGCTGACTCTCGATATTCAGTAAGGAAAAAAAGGGGAAAGTCTTTCATCGCTTTGTAAATTTCGAAGATAGTTTTTTACTCTCAGGAGAGCAGAAAATGACCTCTCCGCCGACACACTTGTAGCAGGTATAGTGAGAATCAAAGCGGTCAGTATGTATGTTTGGGGAAAGACATCTGCGAGTTCAGGGTGCTTGATATAATCATTTAATTTACTGACACTCTTGTGGAACTCATTATCAAAATAAATGACCGTGAGCTCACTTTTCAATCGCGCAGAGTCAAAATGCCTTCCATAAGCATCCATTAGACAATTGAAAGCTTCACTGGGGAATGACGACTGATAACTTAAATAGAGATCTGGGTTAAGAAGGCTTAGGAATTTCAGTTTAGAAGTATCAGAAAATGTATCAGATACATGACATATTAAGTTGTCTATAACTTC
The DNA here is from genome assembly GCA_031308135.1 of Acheta domesticus. NCBI lineage: Eukaryota > Metazoa > Arthropoda > Insecta > Orthoptera > Gryllidae > Acheta > Acheta domesticus. The sequence goes on along the minus strand of JAHLJT010000631.1, from coordinate 206,001,843 downwards.
TATAAACAATCTCTTGTACACATTCTTTTCATTCTCTGTATTTTCTACTCTGGCTCGCTTGATGCACTGAAATTCGCTTCTTTCTCTGTTGCAACCTTCCCAAAAGCATTCAAAAGTGTCTCGAAACTGCTTCAGATATATCCCAAAATCTTCAATTTTTTTTATGCAGTACATAATATCATTGGACTTATTTTGTAAAATTTTAAATAATGAGTCAGAATGAGGAAAAACACATGAAAACAAAGTTAAGAAAAAATTAAAGTCAAAATCTTTCAAAAGATTAAAATAGCCACGAGCAGAGCACAGAGTTTTAGCGTCCCAGTCACTTGAATTTTCTGTTACTGAAGCAAATAATTCCTGCAGATCACTCGTATGATTTTTCACAGTCAGTACAAGCCTGCTGGTGAAATTCCAACGTGTTGGTGCAGCTGATGGCAATCGCTTTTTCACTACAGTGTCTAAAGCTTCTATCCGCCTAGTAGATTTAGAAAAGAATGCCCCTAATCCTGATAAAGAGGCGAAAAATATTCGCACTTCTTTAATACAGCTAGCAGATTGTCCTAAGACTAAATTTAATTTGTGACCATAACAATGCACAAATATTGCTTCTTTACAAATCATCTTTAATTTGGCCTGAAGTCCAGCATGTTCCCCTGCCATAACTGCTGCGCCGTCATACGTTTGCGCTATTATTTTTGTGTCGCACTTGTACGTGCTAGTAACTCCTTTTGCATGTTCTAATAATCCAGATGCGGATCTGTCTTTGCTGCAGTCAGTGAAAAGAATCTTTCTTGAACGCCATTCTTTGAAACATACCGCAACACGCTTGTGAGTTGCGATTTCATGGTCACATCAGTCGTTTCATCAAATATTAATGCCACAAATTGAGCCTCAGAAATCTTCTTTTCTATTTCTCTGTGCATAACTTCCGCAACTGCCGCAATAATATCATTCTGGACGTCAGGAGATGTTCCACGAAACACATTATTGCTTTTAATAACAGCTAAAAGTTCAGTATTATAATTACCCAAAAATTTAAGAATTTCAATGTAATTGCCTCGATTAAGAGACTCGACAATTTCATTGTGTCCGCGAAACGCCAATCCTAGTTTTCCTAAAAGATAAACAACTCTGATTATATGAGTCAACATATCTCTGTTCTTTGAAACTTCTACGTTGTGACGTCGAACAGACAACCGAAACTGCTCACTGAGACTGCATTCAAGTCTTTGTTTTCCAAACAGTTTGAAATTTTTTAGGGATAGGATGTGCGAAACTGAAGTTTCATGGCGAGCCTGTGCTTTGTGAATATTGTGAAGATCATCAAATCCTCCTTGCGTCCACACGGATTTCTCTTTAGAAAACAATAAACATGGCCAACAGAATAATTTATTTGTGTTTCTGCACCCACTTATTCACGGAACATTCTCGTAGATTTGTGCACGAAAATGTCGTATGAAATTCTTCTTCCCTTTCGAATGACACTCAATATGTAGTTCTGGTGTAGGTTTTCCAGTCGCAATAATTTTTGATTTTTCCTCAAAAGAAAGACTTGAAAATGTATTTTGTTTTAAATGTTCAATTGCACATCCACATAAAGACGGCGATGCTCCATCACCGTTCGAACGCCCGTCGCGGGTTGCAGCCGCAGCCCCTTCCATAATGCTCTGGAAGCGCCGGTCCGTAGCGCGTCCGTCTGCCTACAATAACCTACGCAAGGAACACGTTCGAACAGTTACGAAGGAATCTCCAAAAGTTTTAAAAAAGGATTTGTCTATGAACGCTGATACTTACACGTGCCTTGATGCCCGGTTCACGCTTTATTCACAGTTCAGTAGTCACGTTTCAATCAAGTTCTTAACAAGCAAAATCACTATTCCATCTGAACCACGGAGGTCTCCTGAGGGCTGCGCTTCTCGTAGACTCGCACAGGGTACACAATATTTCACGCGCCGCCCGCCCTATTCGAACTATAATAGCCTCCTCTGACAATCTTCAGGGCGAGGGAAATACGAAGAAGTGCGTGAAAACCTAGAGACCATGAAAGCCCGGCAAAGTAGAAACTATAGATATTCCAACATTTCATCGAGTTTGATAAGCGGATACTAATACATTTAAAATGTAAAAATTTGTGATGGAAATTCGTAAGGGAAGCGGCGCTTCCAGCGCGTCTATGGACGCTACGCCCCTGCCTAAAGATTACATTTTGTATAGGAGGCCATGGTGCCAAACTCTGTCATAAGTCTGACTTATGTCAAGGAAGACTGTCACTGTATGTTTCTTTCGGTGAAAGCCTTTTGATATGGCTTCGGTAATACGTAATAATTGACGGGTAGTAGAATGCTTTGGTTTGAATCCAAATTGTTCCGATGGGATTGCTTTTATATCGTTGATAAATTTCGTTAACCTTGTATGGATTAGACGTTGGTAGATTTTTGATAATGTTGGAAGAAGACTGATAGGTCTAAAGTTTTCAGCTATCCTTGGGCTTTTCCCGTGTTTGCAGACTGGTAAAATAATTGCTCTTTTCCAAGCAGTAGGTAAATAGTTGCATCTTAAAGATGCATTAAATATTGCAATTAAAGCCGCAATAGATGGTGTACCGAGCATTTTGATGCAGACATTATTAATACCGTCGATGCCAGGAGATTTTCTTAATTTCAGGAGTTTTGTCACTGAGATAGTTTCCGAAGGAGAAATGAATTTGATGGGTAGTGCCACAGTGGGGATATTAGTACTGAGGTAGTTTTCTATTTCCGTATTAAATTGTATATCGGAAACGGGATGTGGTTTGAAGGTGTTCTCTAAATGTAGAGCAAAGATTTCTGATTTTTCTTTGTCAGAATAAATTGTTTCTAAGCCATGTCGTAAAGGAGGAATTTTTACTTTTCTTTGGTAAGTCTTTTAACAGTAGAGCAGAAGTGCCTTGAGTTTGGGTGGATTTCCGCAATAAATTTATTGTTGTTCTGTAGACGTAATTTAACAAGACGGGTTTTTATCTTACGCGATATCTGGTTAACTTTTTTCTTAATATCTGGTCGCCTTGACAATTCTTCCTAAAGCTCAGATAAAAGATAGTTCAAAATGTTTAAAGACACGAGGGGGCAATCAATTTCAAAGGTGGACCAGGCGTTCGAGTCGCTATACTTAACATCGCTACTCTCTTAATAACACGAGATTGACAAATAACATTTAGAGGACTATCAGAAATAATGAAAATTTAATTGGTTGCCACCTACACACATTGGAAACAGGAAAACTATCTGTAAGACGTGTCTGTGCATGGAGGGTTTCTTCATATGTTAACAGCTGAAATGCTGATATGTTAACAGCTGAAATTAATGCTTCAGAATGGTAAAGATTTTTATTCAAATTAATGCTCCAGAATTATGATGAATCTTGGCTTCATCATAATGAGCCTACGAGCAAATAATAAAGGTGTGTGTGCAAATCTCTGTCTTCACCTCCACTAAAAAAAAGCAAAAATAATGGCTCTTGGGCGGAAAGTTGACTATATTTTGTTTTGATATTCAATGAGGGATCAATATGTACTAGCACATACAACTATATTTGGAGATTCTATAGATTTATACAAAAATTCTTCGAGGCGAAATGAATCGCAAAAAGGTCACATCACATGCCAAAGCAACCTACAGGATGCTGTACCACAATAACACAAACACCGCACATTGCGAATATTGTTGCTGTTTCGCAAATATCAATGTGAAATGTATTGCTCATCTCCGTAGGCCAGATTTACCAACATGCGACTATTTTTTTTTTTTCATATGAGAAGAAACACCGTCATGAATAGTATTTTTCATCACTAGAAGATGCAGTGAAAGCTTCAAAGACACTTTTGAAGACATAATGAACTAGTGGTATTACAGAATGGCACAGACTTTCCCGTATTAGTTTTCTATTTCCTTGGGTCTTCGCTACCAGTTTGGAATTGCCACATACTCTTCTTTCCAGCTGCCATCTATTACCGCCAAAAGTACATTTTTTGTCATTTTCTTAATTTTTCGGTTTCTTAATTGGTAGAACGAAAATACTTATTTTAGAATATTAAAGAACACAAAAATTTAGTCATAAATGGCAATTTTCCTTTCAAAATTATGTGCGGTTTTAAAGAAAATGGCGTTTTAGCGCTACTAAAAATGCGAAATTTGAAGCTAATTTTCACAGAAAATTGTTGAGTTTTCAAAATTCTTTATTTGAAGTTAATTGAAGTACTTACACTCACAAATATAATAATGGTTTTCAAATTGCTGGTAATGTGCATATTAAAGATGTGAGAGATCTTTCAAAACAATTATCTAATTTACCTAATTTTTGAAAAAACAAAAATATAACTCAAAATAAACTTTACGTCATTCTAAAGAGTGTAATTAGCACTATCCGTTACAAAAGCTTGAAGAAAAAATTTCCGCCATATATGAGAAAATGGCGTTTGAACGATTTTGAAAATGCCGAAATTTGAGCTACTTTTCACAGAAAAAGGTTGTGTTTTTGATATACTTCAATTGATATTATTTAAAGCTCTTGTACTCCTTAATACAATAATGTCAACTAATTGTCCCTAATATAAATATTAACAACCAGGGAGACAAGTAAAAAAAATTACATTTTTGCAAGTTTTGAAAAAAAACAAAAGATTACAGCAATATGGAGTTTCTGTCGTCTCATGAAATACATTAGGCACTGTACCTACCAAAAGTTAAAAGAAAAAATTTGGAGCAGTTTTTGAGAAAATCTTGTTTTTGTAATTATTTAAAATTGCATATATTGTACGCAATATTGCGCGAAAACTACTAAACTTTTTTAAATAAATGTATCTGACCTTAATGAAAGAACTCCCTTTGGACAACAAATTTATTTGAAGGAAAAATCTCTGTCTGCAATTTTGTAGTTGGAGGAAGATGCCAAATATATTCAAACATTCACAATTTTTGAAAATTCAGAGTTATCCGTGAAAATCGGACCTATGCCATGTTAAAAAGTGTATTTACTCTATTCATACAAGAAATTTAAAGAAAAAATTTTGAGCCGTTTTTAAGAACATTTTGAAAATGTCATCCAAAAATCGTACGTATGGCTTAGGGGCTAGCAGTGTTCACAGACGGACGGACGGACGGACGGAAAGTCGGACGGACTGACGGACGTTTTCCTTTCAATTGGTTTTTCGATATCAGGGACCCACGAAACAGGGTTTCTGGTTACACCATGTGTTAAGGGATTTTGTACTTTCTCGTATACACGGAATGATATACATAATATAGGGAAAGCTATATAGTGCTGCGCGAAAAAATGGCGTATTTTCGGCAGAAAAAATATTATTGCCGGGCCGTGATCACGAAAAAATGGATAAAACCAGTTGCTAAATTGAGAAAAGAAATCCCCTAACATGTGGTGTAGCCAGAAATCCTATTTTGTGGGTCCTTTATATCGAAAAACCAATTGAAAGGAATATGTACGTCTGCCCGTCTGTCCGTCCGTGTGTGAACACTGCTAGCGCCTAAACCATACGTACGATTTCTTTCAAAATGGATGTTCCCCGATCGACCTGGTTCTAGTCAAAGATTTGAGATTTGTCATAGAGCACATTGAGCACTATCCCTACCAAAAGTTTAAAGAAAAATTTGCAGCCGTTTTTAAAGGAAACCTCGTTTTTGGAATTTTATAAAATCTCAAATTTAGCGTGCAATATTGCGCAACATTTTTCAGTTATTTTCAAAAAAAAATGTACATGACTTTAATGAAAGGACTCACTTTGGACAACAAATTTTATTTGAAGGGAAAATCTGTATCTTCAATTTTGTAGTTGTAGGAAGACGCCGAAAAAATTTCAAACTTTGGCAATTTTCGAAAATTCAGAGTTAACCGTGAAAATGGGACCTACGCCACATTGATAAGTGTATTTTACTCTATTCATACAAGAAATTCCAAGAAAAAATTTGGAACAGTTTTTGAGATATTCTTGAAAATGTCCGGGGGCTTCATGTAAAGTGCCCTCAAATTTTGAAGAAAGTTTTTCAAAATCGTGGTGCCACGAGTGGACGCAGATCGACCGGGAAATATCCATTTTGTAAGAAATCGCACGTATGGTTTACGCGCTAGTGTTGTTCACAGACTGTCAGACGGACAGACGGACGGACGGAGGGAAGTTTTGAGAAGACCCACTTTTTCGGAATCAGGGGAGCCCAAAACGTGTATTTCCGTTGAAATCTCGAAATCGATTTCCTGCAGCATTACATAACTTTCCCTATACTGCGTATATTACTCCGTATATACGTACGTATACGGGAAAGTAAAAATTTGGAGCCATTAATGATAAAATGGCGTTTGAGCGTTTCTGAAAATGCGGAAATTTGAGCTAGTTTTCAGAGAAAATTGTTAGTTTTCGAGAAAATTTACTTCACATTATTTAAAGCACATGTACTCGTAAATATAAAAATTTGGAAAACTCGCCAATAATTTAAATATAACTGATGTGGGTGACAAGTCAATACTAATGGTGCTAGAGAATGACAGACTTCCCCGTGTTAGTTTTGTTTCCTTGAGTCTGTGCAAGCTATTCGGAAATGCCACATCCTCTCGCCAGCTACCATCTATCGCCACCAAAATTACATTTTTTGGCATTTTCTTAATTTTTCCGTTTCCTAATGATAGAACTGAAATATTCATTTTAGAATATTAAAGAACACAAAAACTTCGTCCTAAATGGAAATTTACTTTTATAAATTTTGTGTAGTTTTAAAGAAAATGGCGTTTTAGCGCTACTTTAAAGGCGAAATTTGACGCTCTTTTTCACCGAAATTTTTTGAGTTTTCAAAATATTTCATTGGAATTATTTAAAGCACATACACTCACAAATATAATAATGTTTACAAATTGCTAGTAATGCTTACATTAATGATGTGAGAGATCTTTAAAAAATACATTTGTGTAATTTGTTTTAAAAAAAGACCTCAAAATGAAACTTACGTCATTAAATAGTGCAATTAGCACTATCCGATTGCAAAGTTTGAAGACTTTGTTTTAGCTATTTATGAGAAAATGGCGTTTGAGCGTTTCTAAAAATGAAATTTGAGCTAGTTTTCACAGAGAACGATTGTGTTTTCGAGAAACATTACTGGATATTATTTAAAGCATATGTACTCATAAAAATAATAAGGTAAACAAATCGCGCCTGTAATAAATATTGACAACGTGAGAGACAAGTAAAAAAAATTACATTTTTGCAATTTTTGAAAAAAAGAATACAGCAATATGGAGTTTAGGTCATTTCGTAGAGTACATTTTGCACTATCCGTAGCAAAAGTTCGAAGAAAAAATTTGGAGCCCTTTTTGAGAAAATCTTGTTTTTGTAATTTTTTTAAAATTGTACGTATTGTACGCAATATTGGGCGTAAACAAAACACACATTGATGAGATAAAATTTAAAAGAACATTGCAATTGTGAAAATAAAGAAAACATTGAATTACATAATGTACAGTAATCCCTCAACATTCGTGAGAGTTAGGTTCTCGAAAAGCATCGCGGATGTCAAATCCGAAAATTCTTTTTATGGAAAACCGTGGGTTAGGTCCCTGGATATCGAAAAATGTTCAAAAAAGAAAAAAAATGACAACCAATTGCAGTGTAACTGAACACTACTACAAACAATTCACAATTAACATCCCAAAGACAAGAAATACAAACATTTGAAACTTATTTCAAAGTTGAAAGTGATTCGATATAGGATTCGTTTTTGTTGTTGTTGTTTTTTGTTTTGTTTCATCACCCTCCTCATTCTAATATCCAAATGTAGAAGTGATGCTGCTCCTATATCTCTTATAAACTTCGAAGTAGTTGCCATGTTCGGATCATATTCAAATGCCCTTTTTACCAGAACTTGTTGAAGGTTTAGAACGCCATTAACAGTCCTTACATTCAAGTTACTCTAGGACGTAGTTTCGCTTCCGTTCATTATTACGTTTTCTTGGCTGATTATTTCCCGAAGATACTCTTCAGTGAAAGCATTACAATGAGAGATACCCAAATCCTGAAAGGCTTTTCTGTCCCTGTGGCCAAACCCCTGACCTCCAACGTGACGCAACTGAATTGAAATATTTTACAATTTTGTTTTTCTCTTACTGTGAATTGATATTCGAAATTTGACATTTTTGGAGAACGTGATACTTTGAGCTCCGGTGTCTGTCATGTTCGGTTTCCAGATGACGTTGATAACGGAAATGAAATGTGTTCGCTTTAAAAAAAATATACGTTGAAAAGAGGCACTCGCGAATGTTGAAACCAGACGAAGTCGCGAATGTTAAAACCAGTATCATTTCTTTTATCGCGCATGTTCGGAACTCGCGAATAGCGAATTCGCGGATGTCGAGGGATTACTGTATAACAAACGTACAAAAACATATTTACTTACAAAAATGCAAGAAACGATATAAAAATTACATTTTTTTGTTAATTTTTAAAATAGTGTACAATACTTGAGTAATAGTTTTGTGCAAAAGAGACAGCAACCAGAAAATAGGAAAGAAACATAATTATTAAATTTTCGCAACCTGAATACCATTTTTTCCTTGCAGATAAGAAAGTGCAATACCAAAAACCATGCTCCACAGATATAGGTCCTTCACCAAATTCACAAGTTTCATTACCGATAATTTGATGTCTATATAAATTGCTGTTAAGAGACGTATAGTTGCTTCTAACGCGAATGATCGTGAAAATGGCTTACTCCGTCTATGAATCAATTTAAAAGTAGAAATGATTTATTGGCATATAAAACAAGTTTACATAGCCAGGTTGCAAAATATTTGTCTTATATGAGGTCTAAAAAAATCAAATAAATTTTATTTAGAAATGAAGAAATTCATAAAATTACTTCATACATTTAAACACTTAAATATTTCGTCTAATACTTGTAATAAATTTAACAATACTAATAAAAACTTCTTTGTTATTTATATCTTTAAATGATAAAAAAGATGTCGCAGAATATGGACCATAACCAATTATTTTACGTACTCCTTTAACAATCTATCCCTTTCCTGCCCTTGAATGTGGCAATTCCAGACATGTTCAGTGGAATCAATTCCTTCTCCACAATTACAAATATTATTGTTAACAATATTTTTGCGCGAGACTCTCGTTTAATGAGGTATGATTACTTATAATTCTGTTTATAGATACAATTGCCTTTCTGAAAAATTAAAAAATTATAAAACCAAGGTTTACTAGATGATTGAACATAGAAATTTTCAAAATAGAGGAAACCTTTATGTTTACTTTCAATAATTAATCTTGTTTTGTTTTCCTGTCAACATTTATGCTTAAAAAATGCCACTATATCAGAGAAAGGTACAGGTTCATTAAGAAACATTACCCCTTTTGCCGCTCTTTGCCATTTCATCTGCTTTTTGGTTACCAATAATACCTTTGTGGGCCGGAATCCAAATTAATTGAATTTTCACGCCAATCGAGTTGCCATAAGCTAACTTTTGCCTTAACATATATACCAGGGGTGAATTATCCCCAGAAGTATTACATAATGCTTTGAGAGAACTCTCCCAATCGGAAAAGATCACAAAATGTCCAGCTGAAGTCTGAATAATTTTTCCCACAATAAAAATCAAAGCCATGCATTCTGCGGTTAAAGTAGATGCAACATCTAAGATTCTGTGCGCAAGATTAAAATCCTCTCTTGAGCTTCAAGTAGCAAACCCCCATGGTTTGTATTATTTACTGTTAATTTAGATCCGTCTGTATACATGTGTGTCACATCACTAGTTTCGGGAAAATATGTTTGAAATTCTCTTCCCATGAAGCACATTTTGTCAATTTTTCCGATTGTGAGATCTATGTGAGGCTTATAAAAAGAAAATTTATAATCTCCCTGATATTTGTAATGATAGTTACAACATATTATAGAGTCACGTAAGAGCGGCGACTTTTCAAAATTATTTGCATACATAAAACTTTTTTTAGCAATTTCTACTAATGTCTCTAAAATATTGATCAGCTTATTATCATTCAGTTTAAAACATATTTGTAACACATTTCTTTAAACCTGTAAGCTGGATAAGGAATTTTTGTTTCTGCTATCATCACATTAATTGGAGTGCTGTTCTTATAATCCATTATTCTCATCGCAGAGTTATGTACTTTTTGCAATTTTTCAAAACAGGTATCTGTGCATGGGGATATTAAAAAAGCCCCGTATTCCATTTTCGATCGAATTGAGGCTTTATATAAAAATAATATTTTAATTTTTGAAATCATCATTATTAATAATATTATTTTAAATATAGGAGTACAGATTCTTGGCTAATTATTAAATATCGAGCAAGAACTTACAGTATCTTCTTATTCTTAATATTGCCTTTCTTACCTTTTACAGTTTCGTTTGATATTTTATCAGCAATAGGCAAGTTTGAATTACGCTGTAATGAATGAATGAATGAATGAATGTATGAATGTAAGATCGCATTTATAACAGTGCTGCCATCTAGCATCTTACATGACAAATAAAGGGATGGTTCTTCATTTTACCGTTAGAGGCTCTACCAGAAGAGAAGGGAATGCGTTAGTGGACAGTGCTGCGCGCAGTAGCATTTAAGACAACTAACTGTGCCGCTTTCGTGCTTGAAAATGCGGGCATTTTAAATTGTCATTTGATACGAAAAAGGAATCTCGGGGTCTGCACATTGGACTTTTAAATCTAGAAAAGTTACATGTAGATTTTTTCTTCTGTAGGTGAAGGTTAAGCTCGTTTCCTTGGTAGGCAATACGTAATTTGATACGACACGACACGGATTTGTAAAATTAATGCACGTATTGTAGTGGAACTCGATGTTTGCATTTGATACTTTACGAACGAATTCATTCATTTGTCATTAAGACCGGCACAGGTGGCTCAGGGCATCAACTGATGTCAATGCAGTGGCTCTGACCTGGAGGTCGCGGGGTTCAAATCCCAACGGTGGCAGAATTTTCAACACTAGCTCGAATTAGATCGAATAGATCGAATTCAGCTGTTGTCTGAAGGAGAATTCTAGGGATCAGCTGCTCTGATCTGAAGTTTTCCATGGTTTCTCCGATCAACACCAGGTGAATACCAGAGCAGTACACTAACAAACGGGCCACGGACCACAAGCAATCTTTCCTTCCTCTTCGTTGCTCTTTCCTCCCCCTTTCTTTCATACGCTTACACTCACATGCACTACACTACCACACTTATCGGGAGACCAGTCGGTAGCTTAGAGCTTTTCCTGGCTGGGGCGGTGCCCCGTGGTGGAAGATACCTTTTTGGGAAAATGCCCCTTAGCCAATGTAGGTCTGCTCCGGGTCTTGGCAAACAGCGGAGGAAGATCACTGCCACCTCCTGCGATTGAAACATACATTACACTTACGGGACTAATGACCCTAGTACCTGACGCACCAGCAATCACTAATACCTTAATAAAAGTTATCATTAAGACGAAATTTAGAGAACGTTAAAATTACAATGGGCTGCTTCAGTGGCATTTTCATGTTTTTTACTGTGAAAGATTGAAAGAAAAGAAAGATTTCCAAAATGGGATATTTGTTGGAAGAGACAATGAATTGAAATAGCCATTAATTATCACAAAAAATCAAGAAAAGAACATTAGAACTAATTAATAATAAAAAATTATCATTGAACTTTCAGGCAGTGTAGTACACTTCACTTTCTTTAATTTGATTAAGATCGCCTCACAGAGTTCTAAGGGAACTAAAACGGGAAGTAAATTAAAAAGAGAAAATTATATTCCGTTCAATAATAGTTATTTATGTTTTTGCCCCGAGGGCAACTTCCAAACCCGAGGGCTTCTGGCCCGAGGGTTGGAAGTCGCCTGAGGGGCAAAAGAATCTAGTAACGCCCGTGGTACGTACAAAACTTTATGGTTTACTAGTTCGTTGCTGAATAAAACGAGAATACGAAATAATTTATAATATTTCCTGCGTCTTAAGTCGCATGCGTCGAAAGTCGCAAGTCTGAAGACGCATTGTAATTGTCATTTGTCAATATGACGTCAGATAAACAAAACAGAGTATTATTACTATTTCATATATTGTTATTGCACTGCTTTTTTCGTACAAAATAAAATAATATTGTGAAGTTCCTGCGAAAATTCTCGCAAAAGCTAACAAAACTACGGACAGTGGTTTCCATTAAAATCTCGAGATATATGTGAAACTGCTTATGGTGAATTTGAGAGTTACCAGTGTAAATAACAGTGTAAATTGCGCTGACGAAACGGTACTTGCCAAATGTTATTTAGAATATGTCATAACACCAACATAATTATTATGTCTCTAAAAAGGTTATACGTAACAGTGAAATGTGACTGATGGCAATTATAAATTCACGGGTACATTCCAATAATGGAATTTTCATATCAATTAAGCAAAATAAGATTTATAACAAGTTATTTTACTGATTTGAGCCTTTATTTATTGTATTTCCTTGCTTCTTAACTTTAAAAAATCGAATTTATGAAAACGTATGTGTTTTGTTAGTATTGGAGCGGGCCATACAGTATTCAAAAGGCTCGAGGACAAAGAATCAGAAAAGGCTCGCAAGGGTATTAAGTACAAATAGTATAAAAGATAATAGTGGAAACTCGGGCAAATCAGCATGGGCGGCACAAGCGACAAGCCTCTAGCGGCCTGAGGTGTACACTACAAGTCAGGCGTAAATGTTGCCAATAGAATACAACCGTGTGTACAATTTTTTGACATTACTTTGTAAGGTAGAGAATGGAGATATTTTATTCTTTTCTCTATGTTTATCAATATTATTTTCTCATAAAATGCACATCTTCAGAAACTTCTAAAAACCTGTAATCAATATCATTATGACTTTTATTAACATGAAGGGCAGAGGCTAGAATGCGGGAGAAAAAAGATACATTTTATGAGAATGGGAGAAAAATAATATGCTCTGCAGAGAAACTCTTATTGACGGCCCGTGGTAACGAAAAAGCGAATAAATCCCGTATCTAAATGTAGAAAATATTCCTCTAACACATTGTGTAGCCAGAATCCATGTTTTGAGGGTCATTGATACCGAAAAATCGATTGACGGCAAAAGTCTATCTGTCCGTCTGTACAAAACGTCCGTTTGCGTAAACCGTTCGTTTCTTCAAAACTGATATTCCCTAATCAATCTGAATGAACCCGAGGCTCTGGGAGTTTCAAATGTATGTATATTTTAATTTTTAGGTTATGTGCCTCTAGCTTTCTTAAACATTATTTGATTTCACAGTTTTGTTATGTCATTTTTCATTATCATTGGTTTTAATTTATATATTAAAGTACTTGCGGCAGAGCATCAAATAACAATATCTACACAGACATACTTCTACCAAATTATCTCTCAGAAAACTACGAACAATCTTGACTTTCACCTAGTAAGTTGGCACACACGAATTCTTGCGCTGTAGTTTACACCTCGAACCGCAGGAGAGCGCTGCTTTTCTGTCACCAAAATATTCGAGGAGTTTCCACTATTATCTTTTATACTATTTGTTAAGTATACCATTACGTGTTTCGTTATAGGTCCCTAAACACACAGCAATGAACTAATATACCATAATAGTTATTTATGTCACGAGTCCTTAAAGACTAATAGAGGACGAGTCACATACATTGTTTTTTATTATTTCTAGTTTATCGCTTATTCAAAATAAACTTTTATCACTTTCGTGAGTTAAGAAAAAATTGTCATTACTCTCGGTTTTCTGTAGCAAGGGTTGGTTGTACTGGATACTTCGTTTGTGATTAAACAGTTGAATGCTTTTTCTGGTAATGCAAGCTGATTGAGAACAATGTCCTGCAATTTCGAAGTATCAGCATATATTTTCGTGCCAATGGTATTCTGGAGGAAGCAGACAATGCAAGATATAGTTTCATGCCTTCTAAATCTGTAACCACTTATGAAAAAGCGCATGATTTTTTTTGTGATTGACGAACGAAAAGGAATGTTCGAGGCATTAATGAAGATTTATGCTAGCATTTTTGAACGAACGATCAAAAAGATTCAAACCAACTAGTCTCTAGTCATACTTTAGTATGCTGAAAAAATGTATAAAAAATACATGAGAAGATTGAGTATCCACGTAAGTTATTCATTCCCTAAAATTTGAAATAATAGTAAATACTGAAGGCTAATTATTTAAAATTTATTTGAATATACTATTATAAAGTTATTGATTATTTGAAGAAAAAATCTAAGCTAATTACAAGCCTAAATAATCGGAAGAGCGAGTAAGTTTGTTCTCACTAGAGGCTGACGATCACATGTATCTGCTTTTGAAGGTCATTCTTGTTTTTAGAGTATTTGGTGCTTGCCGGGGATAAGAACTTGCAGACTTGACCGTGAACAATCTACAAGAGAATGGGATACAAATTCCTCTGACAATTGTTTACATTTATTCCCCAAAATTGTGTTTTGTGTCAAAGTCATATTTATCTCAAGATTTACGAGCACTGATAAAATCTAAACTCGAAAGTCCGCCCAAATATTTTAATGGAGTCCGAGCATTTTAATGGCCGTTGCTATGGACGCATCAAGTTTCGTCCCGTCAAGTTTCGTCCCGTCAAGTTTCGTCCCGTCAAGTTTCGTCCCGTCAAGTTTCGTCCCGTCAAGTTTCGTCCCGTCAAGTTTCGTCCCGTCAAGTTTCGTCCCGTCAAGTTTCGTCCCGTCAAGTTTCGTCCCGTCAAGTTTCGTCCCGTCAAGTTTCGTCCCGTCAAGTTTCGTCCCGTCAAGTTTCGTCCCGTCAAGTTTCGTCCCGTCAAGTTTCGTCCCGTCAAGTTTCGTCCCGTCAAGTTTCGTCCCGTCAAGTTTCGTCCCGTCAAGTTTCGTCCCGTCAAGTTTCGTCCCGTCAAGTTTCGTCCCGTCAAGTTTCGTCCCGTCAAGTTTCGTCCCGTCAAGTTTCGTCCCGTCAAGTTTCGTCCCGTCAAGTTTCGTCCCGTCAAGTTTCGTCCCGTCAAGTTTCGTCCCGTCAAGTTTCGTCCCGTCAAGTTTCGTCCCGTCAAGTTTCGTCCCGTCAAGTTTCGTCCCGTCAAGTTTCGTCCCGTCAAGTTTCCTTCCGTCAAGTTTCCTTCCGTCAAGTTTCCTTCCGTCAAGTTTCCTTCCGTCAAGTTTCCTTCCGTCAAGTTTCCTTCCGTCAAGTTTCCTTCCGTCAAGTTTCCTTCCGTCAAGTTTCCTTCCGTCAAGTTTCCTTCCGTCAAGTTTCCTTCCGTCAAGTTTCCTTCCGTCAAGTTTCCTTCCGTCAAATTTCGTCCCGTCCAGTTTCGCCCTTGAGTTCCTAACCTAACCTACCGGTTCGCCCGTCATGTTTCGTTCCGTCCAGTTTCGCCCGTCCTGTTTCGTCCCATCAAGTTTAGTCCTTCCACTTTCGTCCCGTCCCGTTTCGCCCTGTCCCGTTCCGTCCCGTCCCGTTTTGTGCCATCCAGTTTCGTCCCGTCCAGTTTCTTTCCGTGCCGTTTTATCCTGTCCAGTTACATCCCTTATGGTTTCTTCCCGTCCTCTTTCTTCCCCTCCGGTTTCGTCCCGTCTGGATTCGTCCCCTTCGGTTTCGTCCCGTCTGGTCGCGTCCTCTCCGGTTTCGTCCCTACTGGTTTTGTCCCGTTTGGTTTCGTCCCGTTTGGTTTCGTCCCATCTGGTTTCGACCCGTCCAGTTTCGTCCAGTCCAGTTTCGTCCCGTCCAGTTTCATCCCGTCCAGTTTCATCCCGTTTGGTTTCGTCCCGTCTGGTTTCGTCCTGTCCAGTTTTCTCCCGTCCAGTTTTGCCCCGTCAAGTTTCGTTACGTCAATTTTCGTCCCGTCAAGTTTCGTGCTGTCAAGTTTCTTTCCGTCAAGTTTCGTACCGTCGCGTTTCGTCCCGTCATGCTTCGTCCCCTCCAGTTCCCTCTCGTCCAGCTTTTCCGGTGCAGTTTCCTCCCGTCCAGTTTCTTCCTGTCCGGTTTCATTCCGGCCAGTGTTGTTCCATCCTGTTTCGTCCCGAACAGTTATGTGCGGTTAAGTTTCGTCCCGTCTTGTTTCGTCCGGTCAAGTTCGTCCCGTTGAGTTTCGTTCCGTTCAGTTTCTTCCCATCATGTTTCGTCCCGTCCAGTTTACTTCACAATTTTTGAAAATTCAGAGGTATTAGTGAAAATCGGTCCTATGCCATGTTAATAAGTGTATTTTACTCTATTCATACAAGAAATTTAAGGAATAAATTTGGAGCCGTTTTTGAGAACATTTTAAAAATGTCCGGTGGGCTTCATATAAAGGACGCTCAAATTTTGAAGAATCTTTTTCCAAATCTCAAAGCTGTGACTAGATCCAGATCGACCGGGGAATATCCATTTTGGATGAAATCATACGTATGGTTTAGGCGCTAGCAGTGTTCACAGACGGACGTTTTCCTTTCAATTGGGTTTTCGGTATCAAGGACCTAGAAAACGGTTTCTGGCTACACCACGTGTTAGGGGAATTTTTTTCTTCATTTAGCAACTTGTTCAATCCACTTCTTTGTTTTCACGGCCCGGCAATTAATTTTTTCCAACGAAAATTCGCCTTTTTTTCGCGCAGCATTACATAACTTTCCCTGTACTACGTATATCACTCCGTGTATACGTAATGAGAAAGTAATTAGTGGTGCTACAGAATGGCACAGACTTTCCCGTTTTTTTCCTTGGGTCTTCGCTAGCTATTCGGAATTGCCACATACTCTTTCTTGCCAGCTACCATCTATCACCGCCAAAAGTACGTTTTTTGTCATTTTCTTAATTTTTTTCGATTTCCAATTGATAGAACGATAATATTAATTTTAGAATATTAAAGAACACAGAAACCTAGCCGTAAATGGCAATTTTCTTTTAAAAATAATGTGCCGTTTAAGACAAAATGGCATTTTAGCACTACTAAAAATGCGAAATTTGAAGCTCATATTCACAGAAAATTTTTGAGTTTTCAAAATACTTTATTTGAAGTTATTTGAAGCACTTACACTCACAAATAAAAAAATGTTCACAAATTGCTGGTAATGTGCATATTAAAGATGTGAGAGATCTTTCAAGAAATTTACATTTATATAATTTTTGAAAAAAACAAAAAAAAAACTCAAAATAAACTTTACGTCATATTAAAGAGTGTAAAAAATTGCAGCCATAATTGAGAAAATGGCGTTTGAGCATTTCTGAAAATGCCGAAATGTGAGCTACTTTTCACAGAAAACGGTAGTGTTTTCGCGAAATTTTACTTGACATTATTTAAAGCATATATACTCGTAAATATAATAATGTGAAAAAAATCGCCGATTATGTAGATATTAACGACGTGAGAGACAAGTAAAAAAATTTACATTTTTGTAATTTTTGAAAAAACCAACCCACAGACCAAAATGGCTTTTATGTCATTGATAGAGTACAATGGCCACTATCCCTACCAAAAGTTTAAAGAAAAAAAATGGAGCCGTTTTTGAGAAAATCTTGTTTTTGTCATTTTTTAAAATTGTGCATATTACACACAATATTGCACGAAAACTACCAAAATTTTGAGAAACATTTACATGACCTTTATGAAAGAACTCAATATGCAGAACAAATTTTATTTGAAGAAAAAATCTCTATCTTCAATTTTGTAGTTGGAGAAAGACGCCGAAAAGAAGTTAAACTTTCACAATTTTCGCAAATTCAGAGGTGTACGTGAAAATCGGACCTACTCCATGTTAAAAAGTGTATTTTACTCTTTTCATACAAGAAATTTAAAGAAAACATTTGGAGCCGTTCTTGACAAAATTTTGATAATCCCCGGGGGGCTTCATATAAAGTACCCCCAAATTTTGAAGAATCTTTTTCAAAATCTCAAAGCTTTGACTAGAACCAGATCGACTGGGGAATATCCATTTTGGAAGAAATTGTACGTATGGTTTAGGCGCTAGCAGTGTTCACAGGCGGACAGACAGACGGACGGACGGACGGACAGACGGACGTTTTCCTTTCAATTGGGTTTTCGGTATCAAGGACCTAGAAAACAGGGTTTCTGGCTACACCACGTGTTAGGGAATTTTTTCTTAATTTAGCAAGTGGTTTTATCCACGTATTCGTTTTCACGGCCCAGTAATGAATTTTTTTCCGCCGAAAATTGGCCATTTTTTCGCGCAGCATTACATAACTTTCCCTATACTACGTATATCACTCCGTGTATACGTACGTATACGGGAAAGTAAAAAGAAAGACAGTATGTTTTTACAACATATTTATTTTAATTCTGTCCCTAAAATTATCAATTCGGGTGTGGTGCATAAGGAATTGAATGTCAATGTTTATTAGTATAAAAAAGTATTAAATTTTTGAGGCATCAATCGACACCACAAATTCACACTTTGACAAATATATTGTTTTTATTCTTTGTTGTACAAACATGTGGCTTTTTATGAAACTGCAAATGAAACTCACCACTAAAAAATGAAGTGCCTATCAGAACAGTCACGGTTTTCCTTTTTGCCTTTTCGTTTTGTCCCCATTTATTATCAAGCCATATTCTTATAAATATTTCAAACATTTATTGTTCTTTATATTTCCTCATTCTACTAGAATTAGGATATTGTGTACTTTAATTTGGTTTAAAGCCTCAAATTTAACCTAGTGGTGCTACAGAATGGCACAGACTTTCCCGTATTAGTTTTCTATTTCCTTGGGTCTTCGCTAGATATTCGGAATTGCCACATACTCTTTCTTACCAGTTACCATCTATCACGGCCAAAAGTATTTTTTTTTGTCATTTTCTTAAGTTTCCGGTTTCGTATCGGTAGAACGGAAATATTAATTTTAGAATATTAAAAACATAAAAAAAACTAGTCCTAAATAGCAATTTTCATTTAAAAATTACGTGCCGTTTTAAAGAAAATTGCGTTTTAGCACTATTAAAAATACAAAATATGGAGCTCATTTTCACAGAAAATTTTTGAGTTTTCAAAATACTTTATTTAAAGTTATATCAAGCACGTACACTCAGAAATATAATAATGTTTACAAATTGCTGGCATATTAAAGATGTGAGAGATCTTTTAAAAAAAATTACAATTATGTAATTTTTGAAAAAACTAAAAAATAACTCAAAATAAACTTTACGCTATACTAAAGAGTGTACTTAGCACTATCCATTACAAAAGTTTGAAGAAAAAATTTGCAGCCATATATGAGAAAATGGCGTTTGAGCGTTTCTGAAAATGCGAAATTTTGAGCTACTTTTCACAGCAGACGATTGTATTTTCGAGAAACTTTACTTGACATTATTTAAAGCACGTGTACTCGTAAATATAATAGTGTGAAAAAATCGCCGCTAATGTAAATATTATCGACGTGAGTAACATGTGAAAAAATTTACATTTTTGTAATTTTTGAAAATAGCAACCAATAGAGCAATATGACTTTTATGTCATCTGATAGAGTACATTTATCAGTATCCCTACTAAAAGTTTAAAGAAAAAATTTGGAGCAGGTTTTGAGAGAATCTTGTTTTTGTAATGTTTTAAAGTTGCACATATACCGGAAAATATCTATTTTAGAAGGACTCGTACGTATGCTTTAGGCGCTAGCAGTGTTCACAGACGGACAGATAGGACAGACGGACAGTCAGACGGACGTTTTCCTTTCAATTGGTTTTTCGGTATCAAGGACCGACAAAAGAGGGTTTCTGGCTACACCACGTGTTAGGGGATTTTTTTCTTAATTTAACAACTGGTTTTATTCACTTTTTCGTTTTCACGGCCCGGCAATTAATTTTTTTCCGCCGAAATCTGGCCATTTTTTCGGGCAGCATTACATATCTTTCCCTATACTACGTATATAACTCCGTGTATAAGTACTTATACTGGGAAGTAAAAATGTCTAATAGCATTTGGTGTAATTGTCAAAAAATCTAATAAACTTCGGTCTATCGGAAACGAAGTCTTTCTTTATTCTATAACAGAAACATGTAACAAAATGTGGCTCACATATCATTGCGTCGGTACGTTATTGTCCGGAATGAAATCACAATAGGAATGATTCACTTTAATTCAGGATGTACATATTCTACATAAAATGATACGGATTTTTAAAATATTCAGTCTGTAGCTCAAAGACCGAAGGTATAATTCGACATCACCACGACCTTTATAATTTTGGTAATTTGCTACCATTCGAAAATATTGAAAATTTAATTGACATCGTTAAAATACAGAATTTTGGTGTTCCGGCGTTTAAAAATGGAGATATAGAAACTTTGCTATTACACCTTTGTATGTCTATTAGACTTTCGGTGTTTATGCCTATTAGACCTTATTAATTGAATCTTCGAATTGTAGACTTATTTTGGTATTAGACCCTCCGTCGCGTAGACGGTATGTCACATTAGGCCAGGTGCGCAATAGATGTCCTGTTCATTAGACCTAACGAGTATAAGACCTTTTGTCCGTGGACATAAAGATCTGAAACCTTGTATACAAATGACAAACTAAATAATAACTGCAGTTCTCATCAGTGTTTGATTTATAGAATTTTCGGTGTCGTAATTCACATCAAAAATAATTATTAATTTAATAGAAATAGTTGTAATATTTATATCATAATTTAATAATAATACTTATTAACTGTAACAGTAGTATAACTGGTTGCATGTGAATGAAAATATTGTAAAAGGAAATACAAAATTAGAGTTTAAAATGATATTTTCACGTGTTTAAATATAATTTCATTGCCTTCGTAAAAATGATACATTTAGTGGAGAATTATTACATTTTTGAGTTAACGCAAGTTGATCGAATTAAAAAGCGATGTTGCCAAGTGTTTTTCTTTGTGTTCTTTGCTATATTTGTTTGCGAGGTACCGGAACAGTGTTGCCAGAGTAACCGCATTTTCGACGCAGGGTTGTCAACTTGGACGAAATTCCGCTTTTTGGACTAGAAAATTTCTCTCTCGCGGGAGAAAAATTGACTTCGCGGAAAAATCACTCAAAGAGCGGAACTGCATCAAAACATGTGTGGTTTTAGGCGGGTTTTCAGATTACGGAATTTTCAAAAAACAACCACCACGACTTTGACAGTGAGTTTGTATAGTATTTTCTCTATACCTGATATTTCATTAATCATTTGTTAGTTTGTTGAAATTTACCTTGAGAAGTGAGTAATATTAGTGTTTAGACCTCTAATATAGGATGTGTTCTAAAAGGCACAACCTCTTTGTCGTGCACAACATGAGTAAATCATATATATTAATTCTGTAACAGTATTGTTTCCGTGCATATACTCAAACAGTTTCTATACAGAAACTTCAGTATCTCAAACTAGAGGTATAAAAGGCAAATGTCGTGCGTACTTGGTCTGTATGTTTTATATATGAATTCTGTACGAATCGTCACAAGATTCTGCTGGGCTCTATCGGGAAACAACTGAACTGCGCCTAAGAAAATGGCTGTACCCATTAGGGATGCAATATCGATGTCGGTGATTTCAAAAAAATCAATGTTTCTATAAAAATATCGATGTTTTAAACATCGATTTCTTGATACCAAACTTGACAATGATTGACAATGATTCCGTGTGCGTTCTTGCTGTGATCTTTATAAAGTATTAATTAACCATGAGGAGCATAAAGAAGAAAAATAGTAACTTTAAAACGATTACAATGAACAAAATATTGCACTTGAAGAAGTAACTACAGTAATAAAAATTATTTGAAAATTAAATGATGTTGTAATAACCTAAATTTAAAATCTGTACAAAATTCTTACACTCTCTAGCTTCCTTGTTGAATTGCCCAGTTGCATGATGTAAGAATTTGAACTTTATGGATTGATAGTTCAATATAAAGAATATGTAGAGATATGAAGCTTAGAAACCATTGAAGTAAATTATGATAATATTCAATGTTCTTTTCAATATCTCACATAATTAGAATTAAAATACCATAGGCAATCGCAACAAAAATTATAATTGAGCATCAAATCCCATCAAAGAAATGCAATCACTCCAAACTTCGCCTAGGTTCATGTAGTCTCATTATCTAACAAACAGGAATGACAGGAGAGGAGATTGTAAAACAAATCGTCATCTCCATCAAGAATTACACATGTTTATATTTCGAATAGAGTAAATACGGAAAAGCTATTACGAAAAATAGCTAACATATTTACATACAAATACTAATCAAAAATACATACAATCATGTTAAGTAAGAAATACTCAGAAAATTACATTGTGAAAGCAATTAAATTAGTCTTGCAAAATACAAAAAAATGCAGTCGTGAATTAAACCACTCAGAGATCGTTAAAATTTGTAGAACAAAAGGTTTCGTTTGTGGAAATACGGAAAGCAATGAAACAGTTCATAACAATAGACAAGTCCATAACAATGTTTCGAAAAATCTAGATGGAAAATGGGTTTTACATCAGCTTTTCAACAAGGAGACGCCGACCATTCAGAAACGAGGAGTGATGCGCGCCCAGAAGGGCTCGGGCGTCACGGAAATGCCGTTGATCAGCTGATCGATGGGCGGCAGCGTGCTGGGGTCCTGCGGCTGAAAGTCAAAGTGCTGCAGCAGCGCAGCCAACAGGACGAACATACTCTGGCGCGAGAACGTCTCGCCGGGGCACACACGCTTCCCTGAGAACACAACACCACACCGTACTTCAGTACCCGCCCCACAACGCACTCACAACCGCAACAGTAAGGCAAACGATAGCTCTTCCTGACTACCTGCACTACACTCACCTGCTCCAAAGGGCATGGTCATGTCTTTCGTGAGCTCTCCACGCTCGTCCAGGAAGCGATCAGGGCGGAAGTTCTCCGGATCGCCCCAGAGCTCCTTGTCATGGTGCATGGCATACAGGTTGCACGTAATCATGGTATTCTGCAGCACAAAAAGCCTCTCACAGACACAATTCCACTTTGAAAACGACCTGCCGCTTCCGCGGCGTTCAAGAAAGACTAATTGTAAAAGAAAAGAAAAGCTTCTCTGAGTATGTTAATAGTCAAATAGGGAACACGTCGATGATTGCCGCTTACCTTGGGGATCGCGTAGCCTCCGAGGGTGGTGTCCTCGAGGGCGAGGTGCGGAAGACCCATAGGAAGCAACGTGTTGAACCTCATCGTCTCTCGCAAAGTCGCCTCGATGAACGGCATGCTGCAAAGCAGGAAGAATAGCTTTGTCAGCAACACGAATCTTTATGTATTTGAACACAGTTCGAGGAGGATTCCCACTCACTTTGGCCTGTCGTCCAGCGTGGGTAGCCTGCCCCGCCCCACCACGTCGTCCAACTCCTTCTGGCACCTGCGCAGGACCTCCGGGTGGTGCAGGAGCGCCCTCACGGCGAACGACAGCGTGCTGGTGGTGGTGGTGCTGGACGCCAGGAGGATGTCTGCGCCCACGATCTGCAGCTGCTTCGCTACAAAAGGCACACAAGCACGCGTTACGAGCAGGGCGACGAGGACGGCCGTTGACGTGTGGCTCCGCAGCCGCTGCTTCCCTTACCTGTGAAGGAGAACTCCTTGCCGCGTCCCTCCTTGCGCATCTCGTGGATGTAGCGGTCGATGAAGTCCCGCAGGTGGTCCTCGGAGAAGTTGCCCTCGTGCTCTTCCAGAGCCTTCTGGACAGTGTCGGACACGAACTTGCTGTAGCGCGTGGCTTTGGCGGTGCCGGTGGCGTTTGGCGCGATCGTGTGCAGCCAGGGCGTGAACGTGACTGCGCCGCCCAGCTGGTCGACGTTGCGCACAAATTGGGCGGCGGCGTGCGACAGCTCGCGCAGGGCGCCGTACTGGTCGCGCGAGAAGCGCTGGCCGGTCATCATGGACCACACCAGGTTGACGAGGCCCGGGTAGAGCGCGGTGGGGAAGTGCATGCAGCCGTCCCGCACCGACAGCTCGTCCGTCCACTCGCCGCGCCCCAGCGCGATCAGCTCCTCCGTCTCCTCGCGCAGCGTCTCCTCCATGCTCTTGTAGCGCCGGCCGAAGCCGAAGTCGCGCATGTTGCGCAGCATGAAGCGCTTCTGCTCCATCCAGTCTGTCCCGTTGTTGAAGAAGATGCCGAGCTGGTCGCCGCCGGCGCGCAGCCGCGCTTGCACGAGGTCGGGGCGCGCGGCGAACTCGGGGCGCGTGAAGACGTCGCGCACGTCCTCGTACGCGGTGGGCACGACGGTGGGGAACGGGCCCAGGTACAAGCCCAGCAGGCGCGTCTTGTAGCGCCGCGCCATGGCCAGCGTCGCCTTGTGCATGAAGCGGTAGTTCTGGAGCAGCAGCAGCCAGTAGCTGCCCCACACGGGCAGCCGCGGAGGGCCTGTGCACACGCAACCCCAAGCACGAATCAGACACACACACACCAACAATTCTCGAGGGATGCGTTGAAACGCCTTCCTCGCAGACCCAAGTAAAAGGCCTTCAAAAGCTAAGAAAATTATTTTTAACATTACTTGTAAAGAGGGCTGAGGTTCGTAGAATAAAATCATCAGATAAAGTACAATTTATTTCTATTGAAAACTGCAAATTGCTATTGAATGTGGAGACAAATACAACACCTTGCGTCTTTCAAATCAAAAGGTAACTAAAATAATTCAGTTTTCTTTCTGTTATTATGTTGTCCTATTCATCGATTGAACTGTTGACGGTCAGACTTTTAACAAATGACAAAAAGGAGACAAAGCAGTGTTTGAAAAGTATTTTTTTTACTCTGTGGATGATCAAACGTAAGAGAAATGTGTGGCATTCTCACCTGGCGGGAAGTTCGGTGGCCGTTCATAAGCCTGGCGGTAGAGGTGAATAGACAGTATTGCAATGAATACTCCCAAAACCAACGTAAGCATCTTTGTGATAAGATGGATGAGATGTATCTAGAAGAGAAAAATACGAGCTTACAATCATGCATAATGTTATTACATATACCTAGTTCTAGTCTGTCATTTAATTTCTACTCCAGAAGGGAGAAAATATTAGGTCATTAAGTCCCAGTGAGTGTTCCTGGTAATATAACGGAATACGAGGGTTACTATTTACTTCATATGGCTGTTATGCTGTGAAACGATACTTTTTGCAGAAATTTTAGTTTCAGAATACAGCCTGCCAAATTGTATCAAGAATAAGTTGTAAAAACACGGAGAGATATGAAAAGTGGATAATTTAATCGACGATAATTACTTCCTTTTCCACAGTGTTGGCAAGGATTTCTCTGTGTATAAGCAGTAAAACTCCATAACGTGTTTTGAATGTTTGAAGACGGTGGATACTTTCTTATTTTTATAGAAAGTACATTGAGTTGCAAATAACCACATATGTCGGAGTTGCTTATGTGATCTATAAACAAATAATATCTTCGCTCACACAACTGGACGGTCCTTTCGTGATTATTAAAGTATTACTCATATAAAATATGCTGTTCTTATTAATGTGTACTTGCATATAATTATAAATTATGTAATTTAATTAATCATTTAACAAAAGTAATAAAATGTATATCTCAACCTAAAAGAATAATACTGTCAGCTACGATTATTACTATCATTTATTATTATTATTATTATTATTATTATTATTATTATTTTCGCTTGTAATTTATTTCCATTTTAAAATAATTTTTGGTTTATGAATGAATTCCTATTTTCAGATCGAATGTTATCTTGAATACACTGTCTTATGTAAACTACAATTTTTCTTTTAATCTCCACTCAAAGAACGGGAGTGACCTTCGATGACCATGTAATGCATACACAGACACGAAATGCCGTATTTCCATAACGATATCCATTTGTTTCAAGTTATTAAAGTATATTTTTAATATCATTTGTAAGGAACCCATAGATTTCGGAATTATGTTTAACATAAGGATTTTTATAATGAATAAAAATTATAAACTATCTATAAAAGATAAAAAAATCCACCACAGGAAGTGAATAAGGCTTACGCTCCCAACACTCTAGGGACTTTTGCGTACTCGCACACAAGTTGTTCAAAACGACCTTGCAGAGCTGCACGTCTCCCGTTTTCCTATTAATTCGGTGTTAAATTGAATTTAATTACTGACACAATCTCTTTACTTTCTCAGATACCTTTGTAGAAAATTATAACACAAATTTATAAATCTCTTATCAAATATTTTTGAGATTGTGAGGAAATATTCCATTTAAACACTAATAATGTTTGAAATAACTAAGAATACATACAAATTTTAAAATGTTTTTTTATTTATTTGTTTGGTCAAAAAAACAGCAAAAAACTGTATATGACGTGTGGGGAAAGAGATTATCTGCGCACTTTTTTTTGAGGACCAGAATTTTAAAAAATTGAAAATCTAGAAACAAGAATTTAGAAAATAATTATTATTTTAGAAAAATACATTACAAGCAAATGGTGCGCAGAGTGAAGCTACATTTACGTCCAGAAGCAAAAGAAGGGGCCATCTCAGCATTTGCTCAATGGATCAGAGAAACTGGACAAAAACCTGATCGAGATGGGGAAAACACTAGATTTTAAAAAACACAATTTTAAAACACTACAGGAATATGTTCGTATCGTAATTGCATCTGTCAACTTACCAATAGAAATCTTCCGGCTACAGAGCGTTATGACGAGAATTCCTCTTCTAATTTTCAGAGAGTTGCACTAATCAGAATGTGTCGACACTAGAATTATATAGCAAAAGGTTGTGAGTTAACAACCCCCACTCTTCCTCGAGCGATCACGTGAGTGTTATCATGTGACCGTACATCACGACCTTTACGCCCGCCCGTTGGGTAGGCAAGACTGCTATCTCATGCACAATGCTACAGCACATTTCGAGCGGCGCAGTAGACTGCTTGTGCGGACTGTACTTGTCGTCCAGCCATGACGTCACGTGGCGCTATCATGTGACCTGACAGACACAGTCGCCAAAGGGCATTTTGTGTGAATAGCGCTTGTGCGCTTGTATTGTTAACATGTTTTGTAAATAGCACAGAAATGTCGGAATTACGTTTTACGTAAGGAATTTTACCAGGAATAAGAGTTGTACACAATCTATTAAAACGAAAATACTCCGCTGCCCAGTAGACTGCTGGTTCGGACTCTATTTGGCACTCCATCCATGTCATTACGTGGCGCTATTATATAACCTGGCAGAGTCTACCTGTGTGCCTATAGTGCTCCGTTTTTGTTGAGGGTAAAGAAAAACACTATTCGACTTAATTATTATCGCAACTACGAGGTTTTTAGTGATATTGTAAATAGTTCCGAACTTTTTTTTCCAAATATTAGTATTAGGGGGTCCCCATCTTTACACAATGTTTCCATTTATACATGTATATGCCACATACACCCACACAGACACCGGTCCTTCATCTCAGCAACCCATGTCTGGAAACCGTACCTGTTGATTTGGTAATTTGCGACGTGTGAAATATCTTCGACACCTTTTTCACTTTTAGCGATCCCCAGCTGCATGTCCTCAGATTTCTTGCTAAGAGAATGTAACTAATTTTATTTGGAAGAAAGGGGAAGCACTAATTCTGTTCTCGTTACTCTTCAACGTACTGCAGTCACTACACGGAAAAGAGAGAACGCCTGTTTCTTGGCAAATAGTGCTCATTTAGGTTTATTTACTGGAAGGCCAGTTCTTCGTTAATTATTTTCAATAATTATTAATTTACTACTTATTTATTAATATTTTTAATAATTTTAATACTTTCTAATTTGTTTAATACGCAGTTTCCCTAATAATAGTGTATTATTATTGTTATAATTAATGACGATCCCTGTGACAATGCTTCAGGAGATAGCTTTCTGATTTCTTTCTGAGACGTCTTTTCAAAAATAGTAATTATTGTTATTTGATAAACTTGCGTACATAGCTACCACCAATCTGTGGTTAGGTTTTTAGAAGAATGGTCTTTGTATTTATTTCCTCGATGATAAATTGTGTCACTATTAGCCAATTGATAATGTAGTCAGCCATGTCAAAAACCAGACTATATTGTGTGTAGATTTGGGGTAGATATTTTTGAAGATAATTTGGTTACCTCTCCATTTTCAAGTCAACGCGAACCTCGACTGCTTCGGTTTAAGTTTATATATATGGCAGAAAAAAGGGCATAACAACCTGCAGAAGTTTGGCAGAAATTTCGAACTAAAGAATGTGAGAATGAGCTCGAAAACAGAAATAGGGCGTTTCAAAATTACAATTGCAACAAATCAGAAGGAACAGAAATGAAATTTTTCGAAGTTCGCAAACAAATTTCCAAAATATTAAGATAAAGAGAAAATTTGTCAAAACTGGAGTCAATCGAAGAAAACTTAAAAAATTACAACACACACGATTTTTACAAGAGTTTTGCAAACCAAATCGAAGGGTACTCACCACAGAACCTATGTTTTCGAAAACCAAATGGTAAACTAGCCTTGACAAATAAAGAAAATTGACAAGATCTATCCACTTATTTTTCACAGCTTCTGAATTGTTCACTTCTCAAAGAGATTTCCGAAAATAAAACCACAAATCCCACCAGAAAACTCCATCACAAGAAGAAATCCATTCGCACATCAAGAAACTTAAAAATAACAAAACCTCTGGGGTAGACAAAATTGTAGCTGAAATCCTAAAACATTTATGCCCAAATTCACTCAAAGCAATTACACAAATAATTCCAAACATTTGGCAGAGAAAATCCCGGATGATTGGAAGATTGCTATAATCCACCCATTACATAAAAAAGGCAACAAATCAGATGGAGCTTCATTCGCGCATGAGTACCCCTGTCAAGTGAGGTCTAGCCGGATCTACTGAATGGGGATAGGGGCAGACAAAGAAGTGATTGGAAGCTCGCTGAAAGAAGAACTAGAATGTTGTCTACGTGCTGCCGAGATTATGAAAAAACCCAAAATTTCGTGGATGGATAAAGAGGAAGTGATACAATTCTCTTAAATCCATTAAAACCGTACTTCAGAAAGCACTGATGGGTGTACAGCTCCAGAAGTCTGTAACCTAATAAACTTGGAGAACATTGTTAATGAGGTAGTCAAAGGACTCTTGAAAGATAGAATCAATG
This sequence comes from Acheta domesticus, assembly GCA_031308135.1. Lineage (NCBI taxonomy): Eukaryota > Metazoa > Arthropoda > Insecta > Orthoptera > Gryllidae > Acheta > Acheta domesticus. The sequence continues at coordinate 205,972,780 of JAHLJT010000631.1, read as the reverse complement.
CAGAAACAGTAAAGAAGGCAGGCCCACCCAAAGCCACTGAAGTCTTTCAACGTAACAACGATCGTCAGAGACAAACGCGAAGGTGAGTCAATAATAATGGTCATGTATGCTAATTTCAAATCGCAGAATGGCATAGCGACGTTCAGAACCCTCGAGGTGAACACATCTTTGACTGGTTCATTGCGAAACCGTCTGTACAAACATAACGAAAAGTCCGACGAAACGAAGTTAACGAAAGGATGTAAGCAACGGGGCAGAGAAAGACCTATTGGGTGTCCCATTTAAAATCGTCTCAGAAAAAATCCCAGTTATTCAAGCGCTCTCTGCCATTTCCGATGATGGTACTAACTACCTATGGAAGATAAATTTCAAAGCATTATTTGAATCCCCCGTTTCTACTTGTCGAATAACGAATGTGTGGGGCGGTCTTTAGGCGAAATCGAACAAATTGTGGCCTCCTTAGAAAAGGGATAGCGCGAGGAGTAAATGTCATTCACGTCGAGATGGTCCGGGGAGCCCTCCGAGAAATCAGAGCCTGTGTCTTAATTCTATATAACAATTGCCTCACGAACGCTTGTTCTCCTGGCAGTTGAAAGGTGGCGCAGGTAGTCCTTCTAAAGAGACACACGGACAGATACCTCATCTTAATGCCCAGTCCGCCTTTTGGCAGCACTGGGTAATATTCTAGACAAGATATTGATTACGAGACGGCATGTGAGGACTAGAGGTGACCAGTCCCCACACAGAACGGCTTCAGTCCAAGTAGATCGACAGAGGATGCAGTGATCGAGTTATTAAATCAAAAAAGAAGATAAACCTCCAAACACGGAGTTGGTATTTTCCTGGACATAAAAAGTGCCTCTGATAGAACGTGGTGACCATTCCTCTGTAGGGAGTTAGGAGAAAACTGGGAAGTGCCTGAAGTAGTTCTGCGCAGCTGTAGAGGTTTCATTCAAAACGGGGAAGCGTTTTACCCAGAAGCAAGCTTCTTGGTTTCCATTCACCTCTCCAAAGGCTTCCCCCAGGGTTCCAACTCTGGGCCAGTCTTTTGGAACTTTATCACAGATAACTTGTTACGTACTCCACGCAGAAGTGCTGTTGATGCCGTAGCCTATGCCGATGACCTGGCAATAGTCGTATGCGGAGCATCCAGAGCCGATATTGAAGAAAGCTCAGGTACAGAAATCCACAAAAGTACTTGAAGAATTAGCAGCATGATACGCAGAATCCAAACTAGACATTTCAACGGAAAGTACTTAAATTCATGGCTATGACACACCTTGTCAAGACAGCCAAAGAGATGAAGCTTCTCTCCAAGGACTGACTACCGAGCATTGACTCTAACAAACACAAACTCAAAAAAGAGGAGGGAAAGCATCGTCACACCGACGTGTTTCGGTATTCGCATGACAGGTGTGCTCGTTAAATTTATGGGCGTTAAGTTAATGGGCGCCAAACGGACACTTATTTGACATCCGGCACCTGCTTATGAGCGTCTCAGTGGTGGGTACTCTGTTACAATGAGGGCATGCACAGGGTTGACAGAAGCAAGGTTTTATATTTCCTTCAATGTGTTATTCGCTTGAAGGGCGAAAACACGTTTATTGTCACTTTTAAATTACAATTTACTTTCGTCTTGTTTCTTAGACCACACATTTTTTAAATTTTAATCTAATTTGGCACTTGTTCGGGTTTCTGTTTGTTTCTTAAAATTGTCTTTAAATTCATTTGTGCAAATGACATAGGCAAGTGGTAGATACGTACCTCGAGTCGACGTATTCCACACCTGTTGTCGTTCCGTCTGGCGCTGTCCGAGGCAGGATAACGATCAGGTGCCGCCGTTTGAGATGTCGCTATCAGGATGGGCGTCGCAGGATCCACAGCTCGCGTACACGGGATTCCGCCTCTCGCCGATCCGAAGTTGTTGGGAAGTGCGACGGGCATTGAATAGCGGGTTAAAGCCGTCAAACGCCACTTTGCCCGTATCATTACAGTCACGATAGCTCGGCTGATTGATTAGATTCCTCTGGATCTCTGCTGGTCCGCCTAATGGAATAAAATTCCGTGGATGATATTCGGAAGGCCAGTATGAAGTTGGGCGACCAACTCTGCCTGTCGTTGTCAACCTCTCCTCGACGTAAATTTTACGAGTTAAATTTTACAACTGTTCTCTCCGATTATTTTCTCTGATGATCTATGTTCTCCAAAACTTTCTGTTCTCTTAAAAGTTTCTGTTTTATCTCTCGAAAAATTTCTGTTCTGTCTGAAGATGTTCTCTATTCTCCAAAAATGTGCTAAAATCCGCTTCTCTCGCCAGCCTCTGCTATGTATCCCCACTCCTTTTCCAACATGATGGCATTGTCCCATAAAGTGATTGTAATTTCTAATGTGATTGGCCGAAATTTTGAGTCCTAGAAGATTCGACTCAAGTCGGAAGCTAATAGGGCACTTCTTAGGGTGATGTCATTTTCTGGGCACCTCATTGGCACTCTTTGTTATGTGATATTTTGCCAGTGCCGCAGAGACGGACAAAGCAAGAACACCCAGCCGCCCTGGTGACGACTTATGATGTCTTTGGGGAATTTTCCTACGCAGACGCTGGGGCCTCTTAATTCAATAGTTCCAGTTCTTTTGCTAACATCCTGGACCGTCCGGCAGGGCAGCTTGCCCGGGGAGATCCCTGGAGGCGGTTCATCACTGTTTGAACTATTCGTCACTGTTCGTCACCATTTGAAAACGGGGTTTAGGGGAGGGAAGGCACGAACGCTGGCGTGCGCGCCTTTCGCCGGAACTGTCACGAATTGGAAGGGCTCCTAATTTGGAGTGCCAGGAGTGGACCCAGAGGACGGTCAGCGCGAGCAGTGCAGGTGGTCGCACTATTGATATTTCTTCCAGGCTTTAATATAGTTGAATGTACCATTTTATTTAACTTAGAGACATTATAATATTAATGCTTAGTAAATAAACCCTTCTTATCTTATCCCTCTCGTATCCATATCGCCGTCCAACAATGCACTTGTTGCTCCGAGCGACACTGCATGAAATATTATGTTATTTCTTATAAATAACTAATTCTAATACTAATTAAGTAACTAAATAATGGTCGGAACAGGTATCGCCCTAATCCATGAAGGCAGAAGATGAAGAAATAATGGCAATAAAATTATTGTAATCAATGTTTTCAATTTTTCATTCATATTACATTGAAATTATATTTTTAAGAGAGAAAACATAATTGAGCTAATTTCAATTAAGGTTTGCGGACTGGTTGAAAGAAACGATATCAATACTTTGAGAATTCAAATTGTAGAATAGAGTAAAAATCGAATGAATATTAGGATATTCAATAGTAAATTTTAATTATAATAACAAACGAGTACATTAATTTTCATAATATGCTTTTGACCCATTCTTCAACTTGGAAAATTTTCGCTTTGCAATACTAGGCACTATGTTTAATTTCAAACAGATATTATGCAAATTTTTTAATGTGCTAAGTTTTTAGAACAAATTTTGTTGAAGGGAAAAGAATACATCTTCACTTTTGAAGGGTCAACATAGAATACGGAATAATACAGTCGTCAATGTTAAAGAATGAAGTAATTCTGTTTTTAAAACGTATTTCAATTATTCGACTTACTTTGTGTCACATCTTGTCCATTTTTTGAAAATATGAATGCAAGATTTTCTCCCAAACAGAACCCAGATTTTTAACTTTTATAATACACTGACTCATGTTATATAAGTGCTACTTTGATTTAAACATTGGAATATACAGACATTACCCAAAAACGTAAATGCTTTTTTATCAGAGTTAAAGAGAACGTTTTAAGGAGGGGCTTATGAATTTATTTTTTCGTAGAAAATTTGAAAATAAAAAATAATATAAATTATAAAGTATAAAACTAATGTGAACTTTAAAAAAATCGAATGATAAGTGAGCTTTTTGATTGATACTACATTGTGTATAATTTTATTAACAAAATTGCTGCTTTCAATAGATATTATATTTTTAATTTTATTTTATTCTAGAGAAATGTTTAAATTAAAAAATGTAAACAATTTTTCGTACTCTTCGTTGTTGTCATTAATATTGACATCAAAGATGCAATTCATCATTCCAAGCACTTTAATGGTTCCAAATTCTTCAAATTAAACTTTAGGAATATTTTCGAAGTCTGGAGAAATTTTCGAATAAATGTAAACTGAAATCGAGCAGTTTTAGGAATGCTCAGACATTTTCTCGAAAACAAATATTATATTTCCTCCACGATAACTTTCATTCGTAAACAGATTTTGTTTTTCAATAATACAACAGACTGAAAATTTGAGAAAATCTGGAAATTGTGCATGATTAATGATAAACTACATCAGCAGTATTAATATTACAAAAAAGCCAACTAACAATGATGTTAATGGAAAAGTTTGTATTCATAGTCATTTCACGTGGTCTCTTCCTCCTGCGATCACGTGAGTGTAGTCACGTGACACTACGTTAGGCCAGCTATTGGGTATGCAAGTTTGCTATCTCATGCGGAAAGCTACAGCACATTCCAAGCGGCCGACGTAGATCTTTGTTAAGACTTCTCCTCACTGCGGTCATGAGATAACGTGGCGCGATCGTGCGTCGCCAAAGCGCCGGTCACAGCCGCGAAACCACTGCTTCGCGCTTCTCTAGGCCACGGCGCCACAATGATGCAGCGGCCCACGAAAGCCAGGACAGCTCACGGGCCATCGGCACCCCCTTCCGAAGTTGATGACAAGAATTCATTATTATTTTTTACTAATTAAAAATAAACATGCATATAAACTATTTATATTATTTTTACTTTCCCTTATACATACGTTTATACGGAGTAATACACGTAGTATAAGGAATGTAATGTAATGCTGCGCAGAAAAAACGGCGGATTTTCGGCGGAAAAAATTAATTGCCGGGCCTTGACAACGAAAAAGTGGTTAAATACTGTTGATAAATTAAGAAAAAAATCCCCTAACACGTGGTGTATCCAGAATCCCTCTTTTGTGGCTTCTTGACTCCGAAAAACCAATTGAAAGCAAATCGTTCGTCTGGCCGTCCATCCGTCCGTCTGACCGTCTGTGAACACTACTAGCCCTTAAACCACGTGTAGGATATTTTCCAAATTGAAGAAATCCCTGACGATCCGGCTCGAGTTGAAACTTTGAGATTTTGAAAAATTTCTTCAAAATTTGGGGCTATTTTACATGAAGACACCCGGACATTTTCAAAATTTTCACCTAAACAGCTACAAATTTTTTCTTTAATCTTTTGGAAATGAGAGTGCTAAATGTAGTCTTTGAGTCTTTGTAACCATCAGTTTGCTCTATTCTTTTGTTTTTTCGAAAACTACAAAAATGTATTTTTTTATTTGTCACACGTCGTTAATATTTACATTAGCAACGATTTGTTCTCATTATTATATTTATGTACTTTGAATAATGTCATATAACGTTTCTCGATAATTCAACGTTTCCTTTGAAAACTAGCTCAAAAAATTCGCATTTTCAGAAACGCTCGAACGCCATTTTCTCATTAATGGCTCCAAATTCTTTCTTCCCACTTTTCAAACGGATAGTGCTAATTGCCATCTTTAATATGACGTAAAGTTCATTTTGGTGTATTTCTTTGTTGTTGTTTTTTTAATTACACAAATGTTATGTTTTTGAAAGATATCTCGCACCATTAATTTGCACCAATTTGTAAAGAATATTGAATTTGTGAGTTTAAGTGCTTTAAATGACTTCAAATGATGTTTTTTCGAAAACTCAAACATTTTCTGTGAAAAAGAGCTTCAAATTTCGCATTTTTGGTAGCGCTTAAACGCCATTTTCTTAAAAAGGCTGGAAATTTTGTCAAAGAAAATTGCCATTTAGGGCGAGGTTGTAATGTTCTTTAATATTCTAAAATTAGTATTTCAGTTCTACCATTACGAAACCGAATAATTAAGAAAATATCAAAAAATATGTCCTTTAGGCGGCGATAGATGGCAGGTGGAGTGCACGCAAGCGGTGCATAGGCGGCCCTTGAGTGCAGGATAAGTTCGGGGGCGTGTAGGAGCAGGAGTAGGAGAGTGGTTTGGCTAATTATTTTCTAGCAAACGCTTTTGGCGTGGGCGTGCCAGCGGAGCATCACACCAAGGTATTTCGCCGTCTTTTGCCAGCGAGCGCCCGCCAAGTTCATGAGTTCATCGGGGTCGGTCCTCTGTCGAGTGAAGTTGACGGCTATGCACTTGTCCAGTTTCAGAGCGAGCTTTTTATGGCTCAGCTATTTGGGAAGCCTGGCGAGACAATCATTCAGATATGTCACCGATTTCCTTTCGTCCGCCGACTTTCATAGTAAACGAAATCATCCGCGAACATTAGGAGCCCGAAATTTTTAATGCTAGTGTTTCAACTGATAGAGGCGCGTTGTTGACCTACAGGCCGAATAGGGTTGGTGAGAGCACGGTATCCTGCTGCCTACGGGTCGTCTTAAGACGATTGTACGCCAATGATGCGAACCTTAATTCGTCTACCTGCCAAGAAGCTGACGTAGCAGTTGCTGATTGCAATGTCTGCAAGACACGCGTGCGCCCCCTCGTGCCAAACAGAAACGAATGCCGACCGCGTGTCTAGAAAAAAACACCATCATGTTCTGACGTCTTTGGAGAGAGAGAGACCGATCTCGCTACACAGCCGCGTCAGTTGTTGCGCGGAACTGAGACCAGTTCTAAACCCGAATTCCTCATCTCTAAGAAGATTCAGGCGCGTTATTTGCCGTTGCAAGTGCCAAGGATCAGGCGCTGAAATCAGATCCAAGTGCTTTAGAATCAGGCGCTGAAAAGGTTTCGCAAGAAGCGAGAGGACACTAATAGGTCTGTGTTCGCTTGGAAGAAGTTAGTCTTTGTTTGGTGTTAGAATCATGCATACCGGTACTGTCGCAATTTTCCACGCTCTGGGGAATAGGCACGCGTTTAGGAGCTCTCGCAGGAACTCCAACCCGTTGGCCCTCATGCCTTGCGCGTGTGGAGGTGTCGCGGAGCACCTCGCGGAGCTCTCTTCCCTTCACACGTCGCGCGGAGGTGCGCGGTGCGGCGATCAGGTATTCACGCAAGCCTGCTGCAGTACTTTGCTCCCGAACTCGCCAGACTCGAGTGGGCTGAACTGCCGTTCTTGAATTGAATTGCCTTATTTTACGTGGCGAGACTCAGACCATGTTCTTCCGTCTGACCACGCAAATTTCACTACGCTCCTTTCACCTAGCGGAGAAAGAAAGTATTATCTCGGGCAACGAAAGAGGCGTCATTTAGGCTTGAGGATATTTTACATGCAGTTATTCTACTAACATGGGGACAGCCGGCTTCCCCTCCGAAGGAAGGCGTACGAAGGATTTTACGAACGAAGGCGTACGAAGGAAGCGCCCAAAAATCCATGGTTTCGATCGGGTTTGAACCCGCGAACTTGGTATAACAGTCCGGTACGCTAACCGTTACACCATCGCCGCCACATCTAGCGTCTCCGCGTACAGTTCACTTTGCAGCGTCCCGCGAACTTGGGTATATCAGTCCGGTACGCTAACCGTTACACCATCGCCGCCACATCTAGCGTCTCCGCGTACCACCACTTTGCGCAGCGTCCCACACGTATTCCGGCTGCAGAGCGGTGTGACCTGGCTGCTGTGGCGTCGAGGCGGTGCGGAGCGGGCAGTTTATTCCCACCTTGCGGCCCAGCGCCTTCGAGAATCCCCAGTGGTTTCTTTCTCGAAGATTACAATCTTCGATCGTGCGCAACCATTTTGCGGTTCTCTCGTCTTGTAGAGTTGTACGCAATTCTCTGCTGAGAGAGCGCGCCCGCGTTCCGTCTGCGGGATCGCCGTAGCGGCTGTGAAGTTTAGAGTATTTGCGGCGCTCCCGCAGCGCCTGTCTCTGCTTAGCTGTAAGCGCAGAGCGTGATTCCGGTTCGCGGATAATTATAATGTTCAAATTATGGAGGTGATGTGAGTCACCGCCCTCTTGAGTTCGTCCAGTGATCTGACCTGTTTGTGATCTACCTCAGTGCTTACGTGAGGTGTAAAACCGGCCCAGTTGGTTTTATGGGATACTTTGAATTTGTTTCGGCGTGCTGTGGTGAAAGGTGAAACCACGGTTACTGGCCTGTGATCGGAAACCAAATAGGACAGTTGAACCAGCATGCTCTTCTCAAAACCGGGAGAGGTGGCTCAGGACATCAACTGATGTCACTGCAGTGCATCACTGTGAGGTCCTAGGTTCGAGCCTCGACGGTGGCAGGATATTCGACACTAGCTTGTTAGCTAGGTCGAATTAAGTCGCTTTCTGGAAGAGAATTCTAGCAGCCAGCTACTCTGATCGGAAGTTTTCCATGGTTTCTCTGGTCAAGATCAGGCGAATGATGCAGCAGTACCCTAATACATGGATCACGGACTGCGCGCGATCTTTCCTTCCTCTTCCTTGTCCTATCCTCACCCCTTTGCACACGCTTACACTAACGTGCATTACACTACCACACATGCCGGGAGCTTACAGCTCGTCTCGGCTGAGGCCAGCTGGTGGGAGCAATGTCCAGCTGGTGGGAGATACCTGGGTGGGGAAACCCGCTGGTCGACGGTAGGTCGGCGCCGAATCTCGCCATCCAGCGGGGAAGATCATCGCCACATCCCAATGAAAAGCATGCGCTACACTTACGGGACTTATGACCTTAGCAGTTGACGCTCCCGGAATCCTAATAACCAACCAACCGTTGTTCTCAAATGATGTGGTACTATCAGTTGTTCCATCACTGCATTTATACGTGGCGAGACTTGGCACTCCGCTTGCTCTAAGAAATATTCGAATATTCCAACCTGGATTTTCGAGGCAGCTAGATCAGTGGTTGCCAACTCAATGCTCTGTGACATCACAGAAACCTGCCCTCTTGCTCCGAACCCACCGATCGAACTGGGTAGAGCCAGTCGCGCCGACAAGCGCACAGTGTTCAAATGATGGTAGGGAAGTGGAAGAAAATGTTCACTTGGAAAATCGATAATTACAATTTTTGGCTGGTAATTACTATTTAGAATGTTAATGATTCAATAACAATGTGAAGAATTATATAATAGAACATACATTATTACATTCCTCAAAGCAATATCCCACTCTTTATCAAAACCAGAACTGTAATTCTACTTCCGTTCTCCTATTAGATTCCATTTTTGAAAAAGACAGTTTTCACATTTTAGGACAATTATATATATATATATATATATATATATATATATATATATCACTCACGTGATAACAATGCGTTCTGGCGCATGTAGGAATTTGAACTGCGCGGCAGCGGCCAGCGCACCACGGAGTCGGGTGCGAGGAACCGGTTCGCGAGAAGCACCATAGCGGCCACGAGGCGCGACAGTGGCGGAGAAAATTTCATAGAGTACGGACGTGCGAAGGGTGGCGGAAAGTTAGTCATCGGATGAAGACGGGCGAAGCGATGCGGACTGTTAATCGGAGAGAGGAATGCACGTAAGTGTTGCGCCACAGAACTGGGAAGGTGTTGGTTAAGGAAATTGAGTGACGAATGTGGAAGTGCAGTTTAAGGAGTGAAACAAGACGAAGCGGCCATAAGATCGTAGTGGAGTATAGCCTGCAGTGAATGATATCCACGTGGTGTGAATGGAATTAGGAGAAGAAACGGAACAATACCTATCCGCAATCGACCTGGCCAATGGTAAATTAGGTGAACAGTCGACGATAATTACTGCCGAAGTTAAAATCCGCAGGCGAATGCAGTAGCAACGTTTTAGAAACGTTAGAAGCACGACAACGGCCGAGAGTGGGGTGAGAGCCCGCCACGGTGGCGGAGGGGCCCCTGGTCTCCCGAACGCGGCCGAAGGCAACGAATATCCCCGAAGGGCCCGGCGGCGGACGACGCGTCGACAGGCAGCGGATGAAACAAGCGACCAGGGCGGCATCGCAGGACTCCCTTCCCCTTCGCCGGCTCCCCGGCGGTACGAAGAGGCCAGAACGCGGCAGTGCGGCGCCCGGCGCCGGCTCGCCGGCGGAGGAGTGAGCGGATGGAGACGCTATTCAGGTTGGAGTGTCACGGGTAGAACGGCGGGAAGGGTAGGGAGGGAAGGTAGTTAGCCCTTGGAGAACGTTGATTTTGTGTCGAGTTTTTTTCCCCCAATATAGTTAAGCATAGGATAGGGAAGAGAATGAATGCTAACGTAAACGTTAAAGGCCACCCATTTGTAAAATAACTATTTGTGTAATAAAAGGAAAATTCTGTTAATCACAGTTTCCAGTGTACGCATGATTAAAGCCGGAGCCCATTCCCGGACAAGAATCCCTGTCCCTTATATCTCTATTTCTCTCTTCTTAATTTTGTGCAAAGTCTATCCACGACTCGTCTCAATACACACACACACACACACACACACACACACACACACACACATATATATATATATATATATATATACAGGGTCTTTAGTTTATCTTGCAACTCATGTCTGCGAGCACTCGTTCTTGTTTTGGTAATTTGGCAACCGCGTCTCTTTTACACCTTTCAAGACAGCCGTGCCTGGCACCTCGGGACAGCAGAGGAGGCAACCGTCAGGTCATAAGCTGCAGCAAGTTTCCTGTTTCTTTGTTGATCCCATTCAAGAGTGTCGGCGGGCAGGTACACGGCTCTCATGCCGAAATCTTTTCACGCTGCACAGAGTGGGTGGGGTGGAGTGGGCTGAGACATGAGCGTGGAAACAAAACGTCTCTTTAAGCAATTCTGCCCAGTATGCTGAAGAAACAAAACTGTAATATTAATGTGGAGGGGAGTTATCGATTTATTTACAGCAACGTAACAATAATTATTTAAGTAAAGCCAGCTCAGAGAGAAATCGAAAAGATATATCGTGAAATATTACCGCCTAGCTCTTCATTTTATAACAATAATAATGTATTATTATTATGGAATCTGCATATTAAGCAAATAAGAAAACTTTAGTAACAGACAATAAACATACCTAGAAATGTTATGAGAGTAATTACCGCAGAGGCCAAAAGTTAAAAATCGAGGTGGAGCGTAGCGGAGCCGAGATTTTTAATTTGGACGAGGCAGTAATAACACTGTAACATTTTGTGGTATGTTCAGCATTTTATCGGTCAATCTCACGATTTTTGCAAAAATTTATATTACTGCGATAGTAAACATATGAATTCTGTTGTTGCGGCATGTTACTATGATATTGTGGGGTATTGCTTGCGAGATATCTATTTAAACAATATTCGTATACCGTGATTTGAAGAAAGATGGATAAAAATAATTCTCCTGAAGTTAAAGATAACTAAAGAAATGACGTTCGGTGAGGAAGTTGGCGCGTCGATTTCCAGTGGCGACACCTCATATCGTCAGTAAATATGATTACCGAAGAAGAGTTTCATTTGATGGAATGCGAGGAAAATGAAATTAATTTACCTAAAACACATTTTAACTGCACTATTAAAACCTATTACAATGAACAATATGTATCTCAAAAACTAATATGAGTTACTTTTATTCTGAATTATTTGAATCTGATTTGTTTTCTACACAGACTTGTTTCTTTCTTAATAAACATTTGACTTGCGATGAATCAATGGTTGTTCATTCAGGTTGCCAAAGATGTTAAAACCCGATGCTAAGGATGTTAAATTGCTTAACATACAGATAGGTACACGCCTGTAGGGTTGCATGTTAAAATTGGCTAAAGACACATGTGACCGATCAAATTATTAAAAATACTAATAAAATGTAACTAAGTAGTACATTAATAATTATTGAAAATCATTAATAAAAAGTAATAAAATATAATTATCTTAAAATGACAAAAAACTGACAGTCGAGTAAATGCTCAAAGTGACCACCGTTTATGAAGAGACAGGCGTTTACTCTTTTCAGTGTAGTGGCTGCAGTACGTTGAAGAGTAACAAGGACAGAATACGTGCTTTCTCTTTCTTCCAACTAAAATTAGACACATTCTCTCAGCCCGAAATCTGAGGGCATGCGACCGGGCTTCGCTAAAAGTGAAAGGGTGTCGAAGGTATTTCACGCGTTGCCAAATTGGCAAAACAAGAGTTGGTGTTTCCAGACCTGGGTTGCAAGATACGATAAAGACCCGGTATATATATATATATATATATATATATATATATATATATATATATAGTGATGTATCACATTATAAAAGTGAGGTAATAATTTACACCGCCGTGCTTTCCACGGGTCCACGATTCAATTGTAGGAATCAATTGGTAGGTCCATCTTCCCTTGGTGGAAGTGTCCCTTTGCTGTTGCCATTCTGGTAGCTGTTCCAAGCAATTCTGCTTCTCGTCCCTTTTGTCGCTACGCTTCTGCCGTTCACTGGCCATTACATCTATTGGGATCATCCCGGCTACATCGCAAACTGCTTGATACGAGACAGCCGACATATTGAAGCCGTGCCCCTTACGTAGCTCTTCGTACCTGCAGTGTGTGCCCAAACTGGTGAAACGCAGAGCAGAACCGATGTGACGACCGAGGCAAGCAGCTTTGTCTTTTCATGACTAGGCCCTCCATGTTCGACAAAGTCAAAGCAGCATTCACTGCCACCGCGTTTTTGCTGGCTTAGTCCAAGTAGTCTCTAAAGGACAAGTGCAAAGAGTATACAGCAGAGTCGGCACTCTATATTAATCGAAATCCCCTTATTTTCATGGAGGGGAGGAAGTCAACCCCCCTACTCCGATAGAAGCATCGAATGAGACAGGAGTAACCATTTCTGACCCTCGCCAGCCAATAAGCGTCGAAAGGCGGTCTACCAATTGAAATGGATGGCAGACGAGAATTGGGACATTTGAAATTATATTATCTAGTAAATTTTCAATGTGTCATAGTTGTATATTAAATAGAATGTTTTTATGTAAAATAAATGCACAAGGCAATTTAGATGCCAATAATTAATAAAATCTGGAATTCTAAGTCAATAAAAGAAATTTTAGTCAAGGAAGTGCAAAATAAAAAGTTATTGCATGTACACAGTATTTATTTCTAAATAATGTAAATATACAGTACTTTGTCATACACAGTATAAATAACTTTATTTGAATAAATAAACACGTACATCCATTTTAAGTGGTTCAGAATTTCATAAATTGGTCGCTCGACCATCTTGAAAAAATTTCATATTTTGTACATAAATTTCCTTATGTTTTGGCTGTTCAAAACCATCTTTAACTTTTTTTATTGTACCTGGTTTACAAATGGCGGCCATTTTTGTTTCGCGCCGTGCGCCATTTCGCAGGCCGCATCCTGTTCGCAGACATTTACTCTCTCGTATCTTGCTCAGCTCTCGATTGTTCTAGCATTCTAGAATAAAAAGCATTCGATTCACCATACTCTGGCCTGCAAATTGAAATATTATTTATCTATTTTCTATGTTTTTATTTGGGAAATATTTGGAACCAAATCTATGGAACGCGAATGAACGAAATTCGATTTTCAGAGAGTAAGTTTTCAAAGAAGTAATAGAATCTAAGCCTTATTTTTTTCTGTGCTTTTACACACAACAGTATCGTTGCTTTTGGTAAAATATCATTGGTATATAACGTACCCCTTGAAAATTACATCCTCTTGAAAATTGGAATTTTGGATTTTTTCCCAAATTTGAACTGTAATATCTCTGTTGGGGGCCCAGATAAAAATCTAAAAATTGCACACATGCTAGACTGCTATCATACCAAACTTCAGTAAAAATTACAACTTTTAGATTTAACTCGAAGTATTTTTTAAAAAATTGAAAACTTACGAAAAAAGGCTTCATTTCCCCACTGAGGATACTTTCGTTATGAAGGGCGCACGAATTAGGGATTCTGGCTGCACCACTTGTAAGGGGACTTTTGTTTCTTAATTTAGCAATTGGTTTTATCCACTTTTTCGTTATCAGGGCCCGGTAATGAATTTTTTTCTGCCGAAAATTCGCGGTGTTTTCGCGCAGCATTACATACTTTCTCTATACTAAGTGTATTAATACGTATATTACTCCGTATATATACGTATGTATACCGGAAAGTGAAAAGAACCTTGCATAGTCAAGAAGTCAACCAGTGGAGAAAAAATTACTCTCTTGTGTCTCGTATATCTGTGTGTCTCGCCTTTATGTATCTGTCTTTGTGAGTCAGTTAGACTCTCTGTGTTTGTGGTGTCTTTCTCTTTCTGCCTGTGTGTCTATCCGTTCGCCTGTCCTCTGTGGTCAATGCTGGAGCCGAAACCATTTTGACGATTTTCTCCAAAATTTAAATTATCCGGCTGATCTGACATTGAGGACCTGCAGTTGTGGTACGCATATATTGAATTTCGGGAATACATTCATGATGCCTAAACACTTTCAAAATTTAAGCAAATATAAGCAATTTTAAATAATTACTTTCTAAAAAACGGTTCCAAATGTTTTCTGTAAGGATTTTCGTCAAATTGTAGAATTCCAATTCGTAGCAAAAGTCGAGAAAAATATATGGGTGTCTCTTTTCAGTGAAATGCATTTTTTGAAAAATTGCAAAATATTAAAATTGCAATCATATAGTACTGTTGATAGTGATTTTGTTTTTTTAAATTAAATTTGTTATTGAAAAGTTGATCTTTAAATAATGTCATGTGTTAATTTAATAGTTTCAATAATGTCATGTCAATTTTTTACTAAACGATTTATGTTTCGCATATTTTCTGCTTGGCGTTAATGGACTGTATTTAAAAAATTTCCTAAAACCGCACAGTATTACATATCTATTTTTTCCCTTAAAGGATGGGTTAAAAAAGGTTTTTGAAAACTGTCAAAATCAGGCGCAATGCAAGAATATATTTCTTTTATCATCAGCAGTTTAAAAATTTTAACAGATTTGTAACATTTAACAACAATGTAATTTTAAGTTAGTATTTCATTTGCGTTTTTAGAATGATGGCTAATGTGTTAAAAGGTTAGAAGGTGCATCATAACGTAGTCGATGAGAATAATACCACGTAGTATGTTCTACTGACACATGGTGTTGAATTCCTGGAATTTATCAAGTGATAAATTCGTGTTGAAGAGGGAAGAGATAAAGCCCGGTGAAACTCTTTTGCAATCCGGTCCTGTTCGTATCAAAATTATTGAACTTCGTAACCTGAAATTGAAATCGTGCAGAGATAAAACAATATTGCCTTGTAGTATTATAAAGCATTCACCTTTTGATGAGGAATGATGAGATATGTTTTTTTCTACAAAAGACAAGGCGTGATACAAGAATAGGTTTTTCTACTGTGCAGTATTGAGTAAAAATATTTCCATGAAAAATCTTTAGTTTTACTTTTTTGCCTATGCATTTCTACACTTAACTGAAATAAGTACGAAAAAATTCCCGGAGCGAAAATTGGAATCTTCGTATATGTTGATATGTTTACTGACGAACTATAAAAACTAGAGGTGTTCCAATAGCTTATTATTTCTCATATTATTTGTAACTATTCCATAATTATATAATACGTACTACTTCAACATTTGTGTAATTTTAAGAAAACTAAAAGGTCCCATCAACAGAAAGTTTTATTTTGTGTTAATGACTGCATTTACTCTGTCCATTTAAAATGTTGAAAGAATACAATGGAGCCCTGTCTTAGAAAATGTTTTTAAAACTCATTTTATTTAGTGTAGAATTACGCAAAAAATACTAATGCTCTGATTTTTTTTCAAAACATATTTGTAACAATTTTGAACCAATTTCTATAAGCGCACTTAGCGCTATGCGAAAAAAAATAAGAATAAAATTGGAGCTATTTTTGAGAAAATTTGGAAAATTTTTGGGAATTATGTAAAATTCCCCTAAGAAAACATAATATGTATGTTTCAAATTCAAGGGGCGCGATAACAGTCAAATTGATTGGGTAATATCAATTCTGGTAAAAATAAAGCATGTCATTTAGCTGCTTGTGTGTTGTTCACAGTTGGACGGACGGTCAGACATTCAAACATCAACGAAAATTTTGATTTTTAGTTCCTAAATGTGTTCTCTGACTACACAACCGGTTAGAGTGAATAATAGCATGTAGGAAAACAAAAAATATCCACATTTTCGGTATCATGAAACTACAGTGCTTTTTCTATTGAAAAATTAGTGTTTTTCGCCTCAGCATACGAAAGTAGTGTGGAGAAAATATAAGAAAAAAATTCTTGTATTTCCAAAGAACTTTAAAATACATTTTCTTTCACTATATTTAAGAATATTTACAATTTTGTAATGCGCAATAGAAGAAAACTTTCAATCATAAGAATGTAAATAGATTTCTGAATGTTCTTAATCATGACAATTCCGGAAATTATAGGATAAAAAATTCAAATTGTTTTTATTTAAAAAAGGTTTATGCGTATTGATTTGTTAAAATCAAACTTTACAAAACTGAGCTCACTTTTTAATTTATATTGTAATAATACTTTGAATAATTATCCACTTTTCTCGTTTTGACTTATTTATCTATTAAGTACTTATCCAGTTAAGAGAAATTATTACTATGTTGCGGCGGTAAGTGGCGATTTTTCGTTACAAAAACTAGTATTGTGGAGCCCTGATGTGGAAAAAGGGGATAAATGTTGTACATACACTTAATAGATGACTTCTTGTATCACATTTCTTTCTCAAGTAGAGCTAAGTAACACTTACAGAATTTTGGTAATCCGCTACCGTCGAAAACTCCTATTTTCATGGCCTTTTTTCATAAAACGTTACTGAAAACCCTTTTCTCCTAAGCATTCCAAAATTATATCTCTACCAGGGTGGGTGGGGCCGCCGCCGCCGCTGCCGTCTCTCCGATGATTCACGTGTTGCCCGCACCCACTTCACGTGTCGCTCCTACCAGCAGGCACTTGCGTCGCACCCATCGACAGTCACTTGCTCCGCGATCGCTCGCGCGGACGCTTCGTCACCAGACGCGAGAGTCATTCGCCACGCAAACGAACACCATCGTTTGGCGGAACTCGACTGCTTATTGGACGACCTCTTCCTGACGCAACAGGGGCGGTCAACAGCCGCTAGCGCAGCGAATTCACTACCGGTCTCCCCCGTGACGTCACGCGATGGAGTACGCGACCAATAGGTCTATCCTTAAGGTGTCGGAAGACCGCGTGTCGGTGAGAGTGGGCTGCAACATGGGGCAAGTGGTGGTGTCGGGCGACTACGTGAAAGTGCTGGTGGTGACAAACAATGGAACGGTGAAGATTAGTGGCGACGAGGCGCGCGTGCTAGTGATCGACAACCGCGGCATAGTGACGATGTCGGGCGATGCCGGGTGCGTGCGGGTCCTGGATAACGTCGGGATTGTGAGCAACTCTGGCGACGCCGCGTGCTTGCGCGTCGGCGGGAGCGGCCTCGTCGAGAACTCTGGTGATAGAGGGCACGTGGAGCGCGACCTGCCCCAGGACGCTGGGCGCTGCTCCTGCACCCCGCACGCCATCGCTCCGCCACGCCCCTCCCCGCTCGTTCCAGTCCCGCCACTTTCCTCTGTGGAGGAGACCCATCTGGGCGGCAGAACAAGAATCTGCATCCGCAGTGGCGACGTCAAAGTACGCGGTAACAACATCCACGTCAGCGCCGGCGGCGTGAGCATCGACAGTTCTGTCAACGGCGACGTCAGCATCAGCAACGGCGGCGTCAGCATCAGCAACGGCGGCGTCAGCATCAGCAACGGCGGCGTCAGCATCAGCAACGGCGGCGTCAGTATCAGCAACGGCGGCGTCAGCATCAGCGGCCTCAACATCGGCGGCCTCAGCATCAACGACAGATCTGTCAACATCGACGGCGTCAGCACCGGCGGCGTGAGCATTGACAGTTCTGTCAACATCGGCGGCGTCAGCATCAACGGCAGATCTGTCAGCATCGGCGGCGTCAGCATCAACAACAGATCTGTCAACATCGGCGGCGTCGGCATCGACGACAGAACTGTCAATATCAGCCGCGGCAACATCCACATCCGCTGTGGCAGCTCCAGCACCGACAACATCTACATCAACCCTGACGACGACAACAACCATTAAAAGGCTGAGGATTTATATGTAAAAACGTGTAAGAAAAACCTACTCACTTACGGGCTAAAATGTTCAAATTGTGGAGGATAATATAGACTAAAAATTGAGTAAAATTAAAATATTGAAAATAATGTAGTATTAGTGAAATGTTTAAATAATAAATTGAATAGTTCATGAACATTAAGTGTTGCTGAGGAAGAAAATATAAACATGTACTAAAATTGAGTGAACATTGAAGAAAGTATGTTTCGAAATTCTTTTCTGCGTTTTACGAAAGTTTTCGAAATTTGCGTTTTACGAGGCAATGGGTCTCAAAGTTCTGTTTTAAATGTTTAAATTGATGTTTTTGTACTTTAATATTTCTTGGCACCAACTTATCACTCAAAGTTAATACCACCGGAGCCCATTGTGAATCTTGATCTGGGCTGTCCCGGTGAAGCCGCGCCGAAGGCTGTGGTGCCGACGTTTCGACCAACATATCGCGGTCCTCTCAGGGCAGCAGTGCGAAGAAGAAGAAGAAGACCGCGATATGTGGTCGAAACGTCGGCACCTCAGCCTTCGACGGGGCGTCACCCGGACAGCCAAGATCATGACTCTGGCCGCGGAAGCCCTACGACATAATTTTGAATCTTGCAAAATATTGTGTTGTTAAATCCAGATCTACTTCTAAATCTTATTTTCCACTTTATTTTCAACTCGTAATGCAATCTAATCTTCCAGAAACGATTTTGACCAACAAAAATATGTAACATATTGCAAATTAAATGTTTTAAAAAGTCTAGTTACGAGTTTTATTCCAATATCTACTTTACCTGCAATTATGAACAAACTTGGATAATCCCTCCAAAAAGCCTAATTTGTAAACACTTGTAAATAACGAACAAAAGTAAAATGTAATTTTATACAAATCCTATTGTTCGAATAATCTTTGTGCCTACTTCACAACTAACAGCTCTCGGGGGTTCCTTTATCCAATAAGAGGCTTCAAACAGTGATGACAGTGATGATGTGAGAAGAAAAACATTCTTAATACATTTTACGCCATATTCTATCATTATTAATAATTTTCTAATAATTTCCATTAAAAACAAGGGTCTAGCAATGATAATGAAGGTGAAAAAAGTGAGTTATTATCGAACTTTTGCAATTTTTGAAATTTCAATTATATTAATTAAAAACGACTTACGCCATATTCAGTAAACTTACTCTTTTTGAGCAAAAAAAATCAAGAAAACTAGTGGTGCTACAGAATGGCACAGACTTTCCCGTATTAGTTTTCCATATCCTGGGCTAGGTACGCGGAATTGCCACAAACTCTTGCCAGCTATCTATCGCCTCCGAATATATTTATTTATATATTTATATATATTTATATATTTAGCATTGCAACTACCATTTCCTGTGGTAGTTGCAATGCTAAATATATTGGCCAAACCGGAAGATCCTTTAAACAAAGGATCAAAGAACACAGACAAGCTCTCACACAAAAAACCACACATTCACACTTTGCCAACCATCTATTAGAACAAGGACACTCGTTTAATGCAGACACTGACGTCAAAAGTTTAGAAATTGAAAACAGATACACACATAGACTTAAACTAGAAGCAATACACATTAATAATTTATTAAACAATCCCCAACACGCTATTTTGAATGAACAGATTCCTTCTTTCTCCCCTCTCCTGAAACTGGCCGCTTCCAAAGCTCATTAACCCCTCTGCCTGCCTTTTTTCCGCCACCCGCCTGGGCCTTTCCCGCAATGGCCATTTCCTAGAAAAAACCCTGCGTTCTCCCCTCCCTCCATTGAACGTTTCTTTAAATAGGGTATAATACCTTCGCCCTTCGCTGTCTTGTCTGGACTGAGGACCACAGCCACCTCTAATAGGTATGTCAGTTTGCTCACCTAAATTTATTAATTCATTTATTTTATTTAGTTACATATTTATTCATTTTCTATTTTCACCTCTCTTCAAAATGTACATTTGTTATCCAAAATTATGTTTCCATTTTCACTTTTTATATTATAATTTTCCAGTTTTCTTTCACTCCAATTTATTTCATAATATTATTTTAATAGATTCCACTTATTTAATTTAATTTTCATTTGTAATTTTAAAAAATTATATGTCCATTTCACATTTTATATTTCCTTAAAATGCAATTCTTGACAATATTCTGTAAAAAGTTTTTAATTCTTTAATTTTTTTAAAAAAATTTTTGTAAAAATTGTTTGTTTGTTTGTATTTAATTTAGATAATTTAGATATATTATTATTATTTCTATTATTATTTTTGAAGCACTGAAGATGGCCGCAATGCGGCTGAAAAAGCTTTATGCCACAATCAACAGTTACGATGGAGAGCCAACATCTAATATTGATTTCGATGAGAGAAGCATCGTAAATACCACACCATTTCCTACCATCCGTGACAATTGTTAAAGAAATGCTGATATAGGAAAATATGAAAATGAAAACAAAATGGAAATGTTAAAAATTTCATTCACAAAATTCGCTAGTAATTTCAGTACAGAACTTTTGGTATTAAACCAATGTTTTCATTAGAATTTAATTACTTTTCATGTTCATGTACTGCATCAGAGTTGCCCCTATTAAACGAAGTAATTCATAGTGATTCTGAACTGCACTTCAGCCGCGAGGGAGACGACAATGGTTGAAACGTCGGCATCACAGCCTTGGTCTACCGGATAGCCAAGAGCAATCGCATGACTTAATTCATAATTCACAAGTTTTTGTGAGTAAATCATCTTTGAAATGTGTAAAACGTCATTTAATATTCATTTCCGATCTCTTGATGGTGCTAATTAATTCTTATTTCTATAATAAGTATCGTGGTACAACGTATCACGATGGAAGATTGCAGGATTTTACGTTTTCCAACTCGATAAAGTTCTTCATTTAGATTTCATTGATCCATTGATCTTGTGCTTAGCTTTGGACAAAGATGTGGCTCCACTATCTGCGGACGTTTTCTTAATCTGCGTGGTGTTAGTAGGAAGATAAGTAATTTCATCAGTAATAAAAAATACAAATGTTTATCTCAATTGTCGTAATAAAAAGTTTATATTACACCACTTTAATATGTATCACTAAGAATATATCACTTTAAGTAGTATTGTTAAAAGCACAGGTTGATATGTTCATTCATATCACAATTACACTGCTGTTTGTGAAAATTGCAACAAACAGAAGGAGAGGTCGGAATCACTTGAAAATCGGTGGATGTGCAGAATAGTGCAATGGGACGGTTGCCTACGATGAAACTGCAAGAGGGCACAAAATAATATTTCACCCGCATGGGAGGTGCGCCCACAGCGCACAAAGGGCCCGCGTGGCACCAGGCGAGGACGGAGGTCTTTCCGTTGTTGTTATAAGTCGCAGCTGGCAAAATAATGTGGCAAGTCTGAATAGATAGCCGAGACCAAAGGAATTAGAAAAATAATATGGGTAATTCTGAGCCATTATGTAGCACCCCTAATTACTTTCTCGTATACGTACGTATGTACGGAGTAATATACGTAGTATAGAGAAAGTTATATAATGCTGCGCGAAAAAACGGCGGATTTTCGGCAGAAAAAATTCATTCCCGGGCCCTGATAACAAAAAAGTGGATCAATCCAGTTGCTAAATTAAGGGGGAAATCCTCTCATGTGATATAGCCAGAATTCCTGAAATCCTTGATACCGAAAAAACAATTGAAAGGAAAACGTCTATCCATCCATCTCTGAACTCCACTAGCGCCTAAACCATACGTAGGATTTTTTTCAAATTGAAGAAACCTCAGTCGATCTGGCTCGAGTCGACGCTTTGCGATTTTGAAAAAGATTCTTTAAAATTTGGGGGTACTTTTGATGAAGACTCCCGAACACTTTCAAAATTTTCTCATAAACGCCTCCAATTTTTTTGTTTAAATTTCTTGTAAGAACAGAGTAATATACGCTGATAAATATGATACAGGTCCGATTTTCACGGTTACCTCTTAATTTTCGATAATTGCCAAATTTACAATTTTTTCGGCGTCTTCCTACAACTACAAAATTCAAGGAAGAGATTTTTCCTTCAAATGAAATTTGTTCTCCATAGTGAGCTCTTTCATTAAGGTCATGTACATTTTTTGAAAAGTTTAGTCGTTTTTGCGCAATATTGCGTATACTATTTGCCATTTCAAAAAATTACCAAAACAAGATTTTCTCGAAAACGGCTCCAAATTTTTTCTTTAAACTTGTGTTAGGGATAGTGTTAAATACACTCCATAAGATGACAAAAACGTCATTTTACTCTATTCTTTTGTTTTTTCAAAAATTACAAAAATGAAATTTTTTCACGTGTCTCTCACGTCGTTAGTATTTACATTAGCGTCGATTTGTTCACATTATTGTATTTATGAGAACACGTGCTTTAAATAATGTCATATAAAGTTTCTCGAAAACTCAATAGTTTTCTGTGATAACTAGCTCAAAACTTCGCATTTTCATGAACGCACAAACCCTATTTTCTCGAAAGTGACTTCAATTTTTTTCTTCGTGCAATTCGTACGGCTATTGCTAATTTTACTGTTTAAAATCACAGAAAATTATTTTTTCTGTATTCCTTTGTTTTCTTAAAAAATTACAGGAACGTAATGTTTTTTTAAATATCTCTCACGCAGTTAATATACATATTTAGAGCGACTTGATAACATTATTGCGTTTGGTAGTAAAAGTTCTTCAAATTACTGCAAATGAAATGTTTCGAACCCCCCCCCCAAAAAAATTGTGAAGTGCTTCAAATTTCGTGTTTACAGTAACGCCGAAAAAACATTTTCTTAAAATCGGCTCCAAATTTTTCAATGAAAATTGTCATTTAGGACTAGGTTTTATTCTTCTTTGAAATTATGAAGTGATAATTTGACTCTCCTATGAGTAAACCGAAAAATTGAGAAAATTTAAAAGAAATATTCTTTGGGCGGCGATAGATGTGAGCTCGCCAGAGGACGGGGCAAGTTCGGAAAGACAGTCCACACCAAGAAAATTAGAAAACTTTACTACGAGAAAGGCTGTGCAATTTTGTAGCACCACTAGTTTATTCAACTTTGTCCTGAACTAGCAAAAAGTACTGGCAGCGCCTGTTGATCAAATGCCAAGCAAGTGACCTTCAGAGCGTTCTGACCAAAGCATCGTTATTTCGCGAACCTGATGACAAGTTACTGTTAGGGGAAGTTGAGAATCGGTCGCATCAAACGAGCCGGTTCAAAGGGTCCTTTTCTTAATTGTACATACTGTTTAGTGTTAATTTACGTGTAAACAAACATACAAATTTCAATATTTTAATCAAGCATTGTTTACCTTCAAAATATTTCCTAGCCGGATACGCTAGTAAAAAAAGCCAAACAATATTTGTATAATTATTTTGGTAGAAAATAAATTTTGAATTGGTTCTTAGGCCGCTCATCTACTAAAAAAGGAATTTTTACATTCTATTTTTCGAATACATACTTCGTACTTATTACCTGTGTCATGCGCTTCGGTGCCGATATCCATTCGGCATTAAACAACTTCCACCCCCTCCCGAGTTGAACTACAATAGATTGTGTTGAACTAAAAAATGAAGAGTTGAATATGAATTTTTGTGAATGTTAAAGCTAATTGCTCTTTTGTTAGGCTTAAAATTATCGTGATGTGTTGGGGACAGTTACAAGATAAGCCACACTAGCCACCGCAATTCTCCCTCTTATAGTAAGTGTTAATATGGATATTTTGGTACAAGTGTGTCTTATACACACATTATGTAGACATTATAGTAAACATTGTATAGTAGATATTCTCTTTACACATTTATGAAGGGCTTGGGGCAGGAACAAATGGAGACAATCAATATTTATTTTCTGTCTATAGTTTATTTTCAATTTTATAGTAAACATGTATCACATTTAATATTGTTATAAAAGTTATCTAAAGAATTTTTCCGTCTTTAAATAAATGACCAATATATTCCGATAAAAACAAACTGAGACACTTCGACCAAATCGAGATATTAACATTTGCGATGGGCCGGAGGCTTGCTGTGGTTAGTGCTAGTGGCTATTGGTGGTGGTTATAGCTGTGGTGAGCCTCTTGTTATGGCTCCAAATCATTCATATGTTATTGATATTTGACTACAGTATGTCATTGAGTTCTTACTCAAACTTAATGTAATATAAAATCACAGACAGTCTAACGTACAATTAAAACAAGGTTTTGTCAATAATCTACGTAATTGTGATAATTACAAAAATCCGCTTTTGTTTGGATACGTCGGAGCGTTGCTCCTATGCAAGTAGCTAGTGGTCTCGTCAAAAAGCCGTTGCTCGCGGAACCTATGCACTTGGGTCCGATTCCCAGCCTAGGAATATATTTTTGTGGATTAAACTAGCTAGTCTATAACATAATTTTTCGTAGCCCAGCAATTGTATTGTATTGTTATTGTATTATGTTGTATTGTATTGTATTGTTACGTTTGTGACTGGGGGAAAATAAAATTTTTGCCAGGATAGTAGTTTTAGCCATTGTAGAATTCACGACCTTGATGTAATGAGTAATGTAAATGAAGTCTTAGGCTTCCGCAGCCAGAGTTGAGATCTCGGCTGTCCGGGTGACGCCGCGTACTAGGCTGTGTAGCCAACGTTTCTATCAGGGCTCCACCAACAATCTTCTCTGGCGAGCACCTTCGTGTCTTCAAATAAGAAGTCGTGGCCAGATTCCCAAGCAGGCGACGGTCTCGGCCCCACCTCACCGATTTTATACCCGAACGCTGACTACACCAGCGCAGACCAGCCCTGATGAAGACAGCGAAAAAGATGGTCGAAACGTCGGCTACACAGCCTAGTACGCGGCGTCACCCGGACAACCGAGATCTCAATGAGGAAGGTAGTTCACGGAATTTGGTCGGAGTAGCAACAAATAAATCTTTAGTTTCCCGTCGTTTAGGAATATTTAATTCCATCCTCAGGGCTATTATAAAAAACAAGGCATGTTGACATCAATATGAATATACAATACACAAATTAGTAATATATGATAAGCGAAAAGTATTCATGATGTACACAATGTTACTAAATAGTAACGGAAATTTTTCAATTTCTCAGCAACGTTACGTCCATGTTCCAACTCCATTCTGCATGGAGTAGCTGCAGCGCAGGGGCCCATCCCATGCCACGTCCGACTCGGGCCAAGGCACAAACGCAAATGAATGAGAATTCTACTACAATTCAGGGTCAGAACCTCACGCTACAGCCACTCAAAACATGTACATCCAGCGAAGCAGGTGTTTAATTAAAGCAACGTAACATGAAACTGAAAAATGGGGAAATACTGATACATTACATCACTACTTAACATAATTGACAATTTGATCTTGGCTTATAATTAAGTAATTACATGTGGAAAGGAAAATAAAATTAGAATATTATGTAGTACAGAGTTTGAAAGTACTTCCGGTCAATAAAATAATTGTGCTACTAGTGAGACGACTCTGGTGATACAATTCGGAAATCATTGCGGTTCACAATTGTGTAGTTGGAGTGAGTTTGGGATTAGAAGGATATTAGTAGTTCGATTGGTTGGGGTTACGTAGACTCCCCTAAATTGATTTTCGTTCGCGTTTCTCTCGATTTTGTGTGGCACCTCGTGACAAAAAATACGATAAGTATTCATTTTTATATTTATTCATGTTCCTAGGAACTGACTTGTTTTTTTTAATGAGAGTGTTTTTCAGAGCAATTTAAAGAGAAACATTTATAATAAAAGAAATCTTAGAATGCAAAAGGAAGAAGTCATTACATTTTGTTTTTGTGAAATATAAATATGGCGCTTCTTATTAATTAAAGCGAAATCTCGTCATTTTCGCAGAGCTAACCCCAGTTTTGTAATGTTATGTAATCGTTACAAATAACACGAGAAAGTACAGAAGTGTTCAAATTATTAGACTAAAGACACTTTTTGGAAAATATTCGCCTTTATTCCAGGTTTACATCCGTGTACATGTTAAGTGCATACATTTACTACTTAGTTTACGCAACTACAAGGTATTAAGCGTTTCTCTCCAATGTTTATATCACAGACCCTTTGAACATTAAAAATACATTTTTAGGCTAATAATTTGAACACGTCTGTATATGATTTTCTTAGTATTCGTCGCTAATAAATAAACAATTATATCAAAATACACCGCCAATACATAATATACATTGAAGTTAAAAATTAGATGGCAGCCAAGACGCATCTTGGCTTCAATCTGAAGTTGATGATGTCGATGGACTCGTGGAAACCGTGGAACATGTCCACGAATTCTCAGAAGAGGACCTCTGCCAAGGAAATAAGAACATTGGAAACAGGAAATCCCCCAGGATTAATAAGATCCAGATTTATTGGATTAAGAAATTAACAGCTTTACATTCTCATCTAGAAAAGACTGTTAATAAAATTTTAGGAAACCCTAATGAACTTCTGGAATGGCTCACTCGCGGCATCATTTGCCACACAAAGCGGGAGACAGCTTTTTGGCGAAGAACTACAGACCAATCACTTGCTTGCCAGTAATGTACAAAATTATAACGGCAGCCATAGCTGACAAAATATATAGACACCTAGAGAAGAACCATCTGATGCCAGCTGAACAAAAAGAATGTTGTAAAGTTTCTTATGGCTGTAAGTAAATCTTACTACTGAATAAAGTTATCTTGAATGACGCAAAGAAACGAAAACGTAATTTAAGTATGCCTGGGATTTACTCCTAGAAGTTGCCATACGATTGGATTTTGAAGACTCTAGAGATTTATTGATTTCATCCTAGACTTATTGAGTTTTCCAAGGCTAGTATGAACTCGTGGAGTACCGAGTAACTAATACACAGCGGATAGGGAGTAGTAATAACAAGGAGTATTCTGATTAACAGAGGAACTTTCCAAGGAGATTCAATTTTCCAAGGCTGTTCTGCATTAGTTTGATTCCACTATCTAGACAGTTGTCGCACACTGACCATGGTGATGAAAGGCCAGTATCACACTTGTTTCACATGGATGATCTAAAAGTGTTTGCTAAGAATGAAGCGATTCTCTCCCAAATGCTGTCCGTCATCAATGATTTTAGCAATGACATCTGCATGAAGTTTGGTCTTGACAAGTGTGCAAAAATCAACTTAAAGAGACGCGTAATGACAATGTCGGACATCATTGAAGTTGATATGCATTCTGTGATACAATATCTTGAACCAGGTAAAAGTACAAATATCTGGGCATTGAAGAATGTGAGACCATCTCGAACGACTCAATGAAAGAGAAAATTTGCGGGGAGTATTACAGAAGAGTGAGACTGGTCTTGCAGTCTGCTCTGAACTCAAGGAATAAAGTACCATCAAGGTAGTTTGGACTGGACTGAGCAATAAATTCGAATCATGGATCGAAAAACCAGAAAACTGCTAACAATGCATCATGTTGCCCATCCTCGAGCTGATGCACATAGGTTTTATGTGTCATGTAAGGAAGGGGGAAGAGGCCTGAGACAAATTGAAGCCTCCCGGCACAATGCAATAGTCGGGGTGGGAAAGTATGGGCTCAGCCATCAAGATGACCTACTAGGTTGGCAGGTCTACCTGAGGCAGGTTACCTGAGGCAGAGCTACCCTGAGGCAGGTCATGGAATCTAACCAAAGAATGGGAAACAGAGGCATTGTAAGTGTAGCAAGAAGCATTGTGAGCAAGACTATGCAAACACGCAGAATGACAAGAGACACTGAAATTCTAATTGACATTGCTTACTTGCTACTTAACATGAAATGTGATACACAAATAATGTTAAAGAAATCGTGGAGAGACAAACCACTCCACGGACAATAGTTGAAATGAATGGATAGGGTGCAGATCAATAAAGATCAATGAGTTATGTGGCTCAAAAGGGGAAGAATGAAGCCAGAATCGGAAGCACTTGTAATAGCTGCCCAAGATCAGGCCTTGAGAACGCGGCATTATGATAAACCATTGATCATATTTTCTCAGCTTGCCCAATCCTAGCAAAGACCGAATACTTGAAAAGACACAACAAATTGTGTAGCTACCTCCACTGGCAGATCTGTACAGCCCTCGAAGTTCCAAACACATGTCCCAGATGGTACGAATATTCACCAAAACCGGTGACGAATATTGTATGAGCAACAAATCCAAACTGATCGCAAGAGAGCGACAAACAAACCGGATATAGTTATCCGGAATTTGGAGAAACAATCGTGTTTACTTGCTGTACCTTGCGATCAAAACGTCGTTGCCAAGGAGGCAGAGAAACGTTTCAAATACAAGAGTTTGCAAATCGAGATCAGCCGAATGTGGGGCGTAAAAGCACAGGTCGTACCTACAGTCATCGGAACTCTGGGATTTGTTTCTCAAAATTTGTGTAAGAACTTAGCTTAACTCCCAGTTCGTTGAAAAGACTGGGAAGTGCAAGAAATCATTTTATTTAGAAAAGCCCACATTTTGCGGGAAGTATTGAAAAGGCACCGACAGTCCTTAGATTTGCTCCTTAGGTAGCTGGTTGCAACCTGGAGCAGATTTTATTTTTAACCGTCTCATACCATCTTTAGTCGTGATGTAGTGGAATAAAAATAATAATAATAGTAATAATAATAATAATTATTATTATTGTTATTTGTATGCAGCAGATAGCAGATATCGATGAAAATCCTGGGCTTTCAAACAAAAAGATACGTCGTTGAAGATTCGTCGTGATGTGCATCGCTTTCGAAAATATTTAATTTTCCTTTTTTACCTTGTTAATTACCAAGTTTGGGTTTTTTCAGTTTGAATGATTCAACAGTCGTCATACTCGTATTTAGTAGCAGGCAACTATATTGCTTATAGCTAATTATAATTACGTATAGGAGTTACAGTGTTAGTGAGCGAGGATAAGGGAGGTGCCATTCCCAAAGTAGCATTCAAGTATTTTTTGCTGTTATGTTCTACGCGCGGCAGCGGTGTAACTGTTTATCAGAAAACTTCTAAGCCCTAAAATGTTAGTAATTGTATCATCTTTCATTTCATGTGAGGTCAATATTTACGAAAAATGCGTTTTTTTGAGTTACATTGAGATAAAATGGGATGAATGCTGTTTTTACAATTTTCTTCATCAAAACACTAAATTTCACATTGCTCTAGCGGCTAAATGGTAGGTTGGAGAAAAAACCCTTAAAGCATAAAGTGTAGGAATTTTATCTTCTTTCATTTCATATATGATTATTATTTATGAAAAGGAGATGGTTTCCGAGTTATTTTGAAAAAAAACTTAAAAAGTGTCGGACTTTTTCACGTTTTTTGCAACAAAGAAAACGTGTTTCTGGGCAAAAGTTTTGGTGGCAAATCTGATATTCGTGTTCAGCGACCCCCAAAAACTTATAAGCCCGAAATATCAAAACTGCATTAACACTTTCTCCGATTTTCTATCATTTGACTGGACTACGAAGGAGAATGAAGGTCCTTGCTGAGCACTGAGTGGGAAAAAGATAGAGCGACCGTGGTACATCTGACTGTCAGTTGACTTGTGTTTTGAAGGCTGTGGATTGTTCTTGTCCATCAGGAGACTAGAAAAATGTACATGTAAAATTTGTGCTCCTTTTCTGTTCTAAAGCATTCTATCTTTTAAAACTGGTATAGTGATGAGAATTAAAACTATGCCTGTGGGTAACACCAACATGTAGGTGGAAACCATGACAGTTTATTTTATAAAAAAAGGTAGTTAATTAAAACTAAAATGATATATGTACAATATTTACATTAACACTAATTTCATTGATGTTCGTTGTTATTTCAAAATAGGTTCTGGGAGTAAAATATATTTTCAAATATACTGATTCAAACTTTTAAGCACAGCTATAAAATTCACTGATCAAAACTTTTAAGCACAGTTATTAAGATAATTATGGAATGCATTTAAGAATTATTATGTTGATCATTAAACTATGAATTGAAAAACCAAATAAATGTTATTTTATTTGCAGAAGAATCTAAATGTGTTGTTGAAAGGCACAAGCACGATCAGAGTACTGGTTTTACAAAAAGTAATGATACGCAAGTATTTGAACGTTGGAATTCTGGCGAAGACAACGTTTCCGATGATAGTTTTATTCACATCCAAATTATCAAATCGAATACGCCTCGCCATCTACAACTTGCATTGCAGCTTCCTTCATGGCCTCCATCACAGCAGATTGAGAGCAAAGCCCCAGCAAACACAGAAGATCCTGTGGACACAGAAGTCAGAAGTTACAAGAGAAAGTAGGCAATTGAAGATGATATTATAATTGTAAAACTAGAACGTCCATTGTGCATTCATTTAACATGCATTCAGTTTGTCACGTAAAAAAATCAAAAAGGTTGGTAAAACACTGGGAATTGCTTTCAATAATTTTTAATAGCCAGATGAAAAAGTTTTTTTTTGTCAACTCAGGTATATCTTATTTTGTGTATGTGTTTCAAACAAATAAATATTGCTAATGTTAGGAGTAGCTGGTTAAGTCGCACTTAGACGTCTTGGATAAAGCTATCTGAGTGACGATGAACGAATCACTTTTAATATCATTCTGCTAATGTGGTGGCTAAAGTAATGTGATTGTCCGAGTACGAAGCATCTTGTGAGTTATCGAGAAGGCTTTTGGAACGAAAGTTGGTTCGATAAAACGGATTATACAGAATCAAGCTTGTTTTATGACAATAGATCGGAACTCGGAAATGCGCAGTAAAGCTTCCAATGAGAGTGAGGTTAGGTTAGGTGCACTCCTGTAAATATAAATTTACAATTGATACAGCGGAGCTGGATACAAAGGACCTTGTATTTTTTAGCCTTATAAACATCCCACTTGTGGCTCTTGGCACATATGGCTCTTGTTTTTCACTTACTATGTGCTATTCCCCGTCACTACCTCCTATTTCACGTAGCCTCCTATTTCACACCTGGTGTTGGCTCACGCCAACACTATCCGGCTCAAATCCGAAACATGCTTCGAATGTGCTCTTACTTCGGAGCGTATCCACTTAGTTTCGAAAATGAGAATATTTACAATATTACGTCAAACCTATTTGTTTTCTTTAACTTTTCTTGAAATTTATTCCATAGATTGTACATCTGAAACACATTTCACGTAAGAGATGCATTTTTAGAATGTCTGGTTATTTTGTCTACAGAACGGCCAGACCACCAGAAGCAGCGGCTGGCAATGTAGCAATTTTTGTAAAATTAAAACTATCACTAACGACAGATCTGGAAGCAGCAGCTATAAGAATCTCTCTCCTCTTACACTCCCCTCAATAGCATCATTTCAGCAAAAAATATTACAATTCTTCACCAACTGCGGATATAGTATTAGTTTACAACTAGTTTCTATCCCTCTTCTCTAGTGCTACTCCTCCTCTTCTCTTGGGAGGATTACGTGAAAAACACACACCACGGAGTATAAAATTCATCCAAATGGTTGTACATTATTCCAAATTATCATGAACTCAAATTCCACTTCTGACCCAAGAAACATCACGCTACTCTACTTACATTCCCAACACACCAACAGATTTGCTTGACACATGAATCTTTACAAAGAATCCCAACCAACCAGTGTAATCTACACCCCTTGCAGAATGACATTCCAACCACGCATTGGTAGTGATGCAATTCAACGTCACTCGCTCCGCAGAAAGTCGAATGAGCGCCTGCCATTCGGAAAAGTTGAGAGGAAATTGCTTGAAAGTATGCCAGACATTATTCTTCCACCAACTCCTCCCACAATCCCAGTGTTCGAAAAAAGCAGTCAAGCAAACTTCGTCAGAAACTATATAATACAGACCATACACTTCTCTATGGTTAGCCTCGGGCTATTGCTTCCGACAGCCGTGGGCGGCTACGACAATTTTTCAGGCTTCCTCACTTAGAGCCGGTTTCACCATCAGTCGAGTAGTTAGGAGTAGTTACTCGAGAATAAGCATTACTCTACTGTAATTACTCTCGAGTAAAATGAAAGCGTTTTACCACGCTTCTGGAGGGTTATTTTACTCTAGAGTACACACTCTCCGGTTTACTCCGTGAACCAGCTGAACGCGCAATTTTTCCTACACAGCAGAGAGCGATTCAAGAGGCCGTGAGTGAGAATGATGCCGTGATGAGAACCAATGCGGACCAACGGAAACGTCTGCTTATTTTCTTTTATCTTTCAAATTGGGCGTTTTTGCCCGCGACGTGTTAGGTTATGTTATAGTTTGGTGTTTTGGTGATTTGAATTTGCGTAGCTTAGTTCTTAGTTTTTATATCTTTATTTCTTAATATTTCTTAGTCCAGTTTTTGAATATATGTCATTACCAGTTAGTACGTAAATTACTAGTTTTTCATTTGTTGTTAATTTCGCGCTTTTAAAATTTTATTATTACTTTTGTTTGTTTTATTTTTAAACTTTATTAATCTTTCAACTAATTATATTTAAAATGTTGGAAAGGGATTCTGGAACTCAGGGAAACGTGCGCAGATCTTATTCCCGTACGTCATATACAGTTTTTACTGGGTTTTTTGTATTCTTTGTAGGTACTTAGTAATACTTATATTCTTTGTAGTTATTATTTTTCCTTTTGTTATTGCATATTTACTACCTTTAGTTCGTATCCACATCGGTGAAAAAGAAATTTACAAAGTCCTCCACAGTTTATAATGCACCTGATGAAGTTAACATCGTACTTCACAAATAAAATACTTTGTTACACTGTTTAAATGCCCTTAACAGACATCTTGTTTTGATCTGGACTCTGAAGGGATCGCCTATAATCGTAAGATACCTACAATTAAGAAAAAAATCGTTTATGAAATTATTCTACTTCTTGTATTTATTTTTATATTTATTTTTTGGTTTTGTAATTAGTATTAAAATTATACGTGTCTTCCATATAGAAGAGCTGATGATTTGGTCAAACATAACGTCGTGACAAAATATCCATCGTCATAATTGGAAGAAAACAATACATTCTCTCCCGCACCCATCTGTGTCTTTGCACTAGAGGATAATATTCTTAATCATCGCTGGAATCATCTTCAAATACCTTCATTTGCAATTGTCGAGCCATAACAACACGTCGGAGGTACACGCACATTTAAAACCGAGCTTACTCCGTGGTTTACTCGACGGATTTTCGCGGTGTAAATTTACTCATGAATTTACTTTCGTGTAAGCGATTTAAACTCGAGTTAAGTGTTGGTGAAACGCTGCTAGAAGTTACTCTCGAGTAAACATGATTTACTATAAAGTAAACTCATACTCCTTGTTTGGTGAAACCGGCCCTTAGGGGAAATGGAATGCCTCATCCTGGCAATGTTAAATTTTTGAGTCTAATTCTCAAAATCTATTGAAGTTTGGATTACGAATTTTGTATAAGTTACAGACATATCACTAGTAATATTATTCAAACAGTGGTTTGGAAAAATGTTTAATATTTTTGTAGATAAAAATATGTTCTCATAATGAAATTTGTTACAACTTTTTCTAGAAAATTAAGTTTTGTGGAAAATACTAAGGGAAACAGAAAAAATTAACTAAATGTAGGAAGTAGTTATTAACAACTAAAAATTTCAGTTTCCTGTTACAAATGTAAGTTGAGAAATGATAATTTAGTATTAAAACTATCAAATTTCGAGAAATGGGCTTTAAAGATGCAACCCTTCGAACAGCGCACCTCGATAACTTGCCTCATCACTAGGGAGAGAATTTTCATGCCCCAAATTATCTTAAAATATGCTTTTAAAAATATGCATTTACGACCTAAAAATTCTAAAATATGCACTTTAATATGCAATTAAAATTAACTATATTTCATTTACTGTATAAACTTTTCGTGATAAAATTCAGGAGAAGTATGCTTGGAATGAAAAGCTATATTTTTGCGCAAACATAATACAACCTAGCCTACTTCGCGGGATAAATAAGCACCTTAGTGAAGTGCATTGTACGTCTTGTTTCAGCTTTTGCTTTGCTTTAAAATTAAATAAAAAAATATTCTACGCATGAAAAATATTTTATCATCTATTGAAAAGAAGAAAAAACCCTCAAACTGTGACATGTTGTTCCTAATTGATGAACGATCCCAAATAAATAGTTGGAATGAAAGAATGACACATTTTAGATTTAAGTCTCTATTTTAACAAAATATGCAAAATATGCTCTTCTTATTACACGAATATGCACCAACAGGAAAAATTGGGCAAATATGCAAAATATGCACTAACATATTAATCTAAATAGCATTAAATTCTAACCAAATGTCAAGAAATTTTACTTCGCTATACTCTGAAGCAACGGGCAAAAATATGCAAAATCAAAGATATCCGCTCCCTACTCATCAGAATAAACATTTTCCAATAACTTCTTCCTTTTGAGACGTTTCTTATGTTGGTTAGCGGCACAACCTAACATTTTCAATATACTTTCTGCATGTTTAAGTCTTGTATTATTTATACGTTACATTGTGTAACGGCATCTAAAAGTATTGGAGCCATCACGTAAGTCCAATGAGAGGAGGACTTCACATATAAATAATACAAAAATACTTATAAGAGGGATATAAACATAATTTAAACTTCAATTTAAAGAGAAAATTAAGAAGATTTACAAAAAAATAAAATACCAAAGAACTATTTTTTGACTGCAAAATTGTTCCGTGTCCCCTAAAAAAATTTAGTGACAAGTGGAAGAACAGTTAGACAATCACCGAGTTAACATAATACTCTTTTCTAAATAGTCTTTCTATAACAAACCAAACTTTTTGGGGAAAAACAAAACGACTTCTTGCATTCTCAAATCATGTTCCCATTTTATAAAAAATAAAATATTAAAAAACTTTTTTTGATGCAAAATTGTTGACTATGCAAAATTGTTCCGTGTCGCCTTAAAAAATTAATGTCAACTGGAAAATTAGTTAGACAATCACCGACTTAACACTTAACGATTTTTTCTAAATAGTCTTTCTATAGCAGACCAAACTTAATGGAGAGAATGAAAACGACATTTTGCTTCCTCAAATCATGTTCCCATTTTAAAAGCGCCAAAAGTATTAGGAGAATCCTCTACTGTTTTAGCTCTCGTATTATCACATTTCACCAGATAACTTCCTTCGCTTCCCTATTGTCCTCTATCACTACAAACAAATTCTGACAGTTTCGAAACATACCATATTCAACAGTAATGCTCTCAATAAGATTCGTGTCATCTGCTCAAATAATGAATCGGTTTCAAAACTATATTTAACAAATTCACAGCCCATAGTCTAATTTCCAACAACATGTAAACTCTGACTCAGAGGTTCATTAACCTCGATATTCAGTCCGCAGAAGACACTTCCACTCAACCTGAAATCAAGAAACTGTAGTTTCTATTTTTAAACACAACAGATCTCTCTATAGTTCTGATAGTTATTGTTCAAAATAATTTCTGCCTACCAAAAACTTGTTTGCTAAGCTGCTAGAAAAGACACGACTTCCCAATCGCTAGCTTACAATATTACCTCCCAATTCTCGAAACTTGGGACAATTGTGCCTAAACCCGAATGTACCTAAACTCGAAAACGGAGCTCTGCAGAAAAACACGTTTTGTGTGGCTGTGGTAACGAAAACGTGGATAAATCCTGTTTATATATGTAGTAAATTACTTCTTGTAGCACGTTGTGCAGTCAGAATCCACGTTGTGTGCGTGGAAATCCACGTTTTGTGCGTACGGATAAAACTATTGACGACAAAACGTGTGTTCACCTATATGTCCGCTTGTGGTCAACATTAGTGCATAAAAATGCAGACGATATTATCTAAAATTGGTATTTTTTGATCGCTGTAAACGAACTTACGGCTCTGCGAGTTTGGAACTAATATGCGCTGGTTTTGCTACAGTGTCCTATAATTGCAAGTATCATCCTTCGTTTTTTGTTCTTCTGACAACCAGAGACTGAACTCTTATCTTTTCATACTAGCTGTGAATACAGGCTTTTGTCGTAGCTGTGAAGTGGCTACGGTAATGGCATATTGCACAAATATGAAAATAAAATACTCAATGTTTCTGGTCACGATGTTATCAAAATGCTACTAGAGAGTACAGAAACACAGGGAAGATCCAGTTTTTGACAGGTTCAATACCTATATTTTCAGATTTTATCTACAATCAAGATATTCGCCGTGCGTAGGAATGCTTCAAAAGGGATCGATGCGAGGGAAAACAATCTCCACAAGGAAGAACGCATGTGTCTAGAGTAAATTGGTCACTCGCAAACAAGCAAAAAAAAAAAAGAATCAAATAATGTTCAATTTCTTTTGGTATGGGCGCGATGTGGACTACGTGATAGTTGACAATATTTGAGGTGAGTTTGAAATATATTTGACTTATTTGTATTCCTCTGAGATAAAAATAGTAAATACATACAGGACGTTTAGAATTGTGTTGACGTGGTAAATTTCTGTGTAGACATAAATTCCACAAAATATGAAATATCAGAGACATTATTTCATCTCGTTTATTATGTCTCTGGCCAGGTATTGTTTTTGTAAAATAGTATTGCTGCTTATTATTTCATTCTGCGTGAAAGGATGATTTTAGATAACAATTTCGACAAAGTTTTCATGTATTACGTTCATATTTATCGATGTTTTTATTAGGAGGTTGTAATATTAAATTCTTTTTGATTTATAAATTTGTTCGTACTTCTAATGCTTTAACGCAGGGCAAATCTCGCTAGAAACTTGTAATTAACAAGATTTGACGGAGAATAGTGGTTTATAGGTTACGTTCCGTGCACCACGTGCGTTTTATTCATCTTAATATTTCAGTTCACATTGAATTCCCTTGGTTTGTCACTTGTTAATAAAATAATTAATATGTAAAGGTAAGTTCATCAAGTTTTGTTACTTGTGTAATATTATTTTTAAAATGTGTTATGTAAACATCCGTTTTTCGAAAAACTACTCAATAAATATCAGCCAATAAGGTTTTTTTTGAAAGCTGGAAGTTTGCGATGTCCACAAGTATAAATTACGTTGTTGTGGACGTTATATAAACATTAATACTTAAGTTTCCAAATGCCGACATCACGCACAACCTGGCGGTAAAGCGGGTAGTATCGGGGTCACGCGAGGCGGTAGCAAGGATCAGGGCTGGTTTGAACAGTTCGGCGCAAGGCAAGGCGGACCATGGCAGGGAAGGATAGGCCAGGGCAAGACAGGGCAGGCAAGGATATGCCAGAGCAGGCCATGTCATGACAGATCATGGCAGCAGATCAAAGTAGAGAAGGCCACGCCAGGCCAGACAAGGCAGATGGTACGCTATAGATAGAAAGCATTCCTTTTCTTGTAAAATAAATGAATATGGTAAATACAATTTCTGGACCATTAAATGAATTTGGCATTTAACTTCCCGAAAGATTTGATTGCACGTGTTTCCACTAGTTTATGCAACTCCTTTTCCGGCAAATGTGTCTATGTACAATCTTGTACGTGGTACCTTCATCACTAAAGCGAAAACAAGTCAATGAATGTTAAACGGTTAAACCGTTGCGTAGCGTTTCGCTATTGTGCAACCCAGTCTCAAGTCCAGAAGCTCCCTTGCTCGACGCGGGCCTCGACGCGGCAGGTCTCGCGTCGTGGGAGCGCCGGGATCGCAAAGCGAGGGGCGCGCGGCGATGCTTACGTCCAGGGTGAAGCTGTCGAGCGCGCTCTGCAAGGGCTCCTTGAGCGCGTCGCTCACCGCCTGCTCCAGCGCCTCCCGCTGCTCGGCGAACAGCTCGTTG
Organism: Acheta domesticus; assembly: GCA_031308135.1. NCBI lineage: Eukaryota > Metazoa > Arthropoda > Insecta > Orthoptera > Gryllidae > Acheta > Acheta domesticus. Next base: position 205,934,912 of record JAHLJT010000631.1, on the reverse strand, counting down.
GCCAGCTCGCTCACCACCGCGCTGATGAACGGGTTCACCAGCCCGCCCTCCAGGAGGCCGTCCACCTCCAGCTGCGGACGAAGCGGCGTCGTAATTAGTACACTTTCCTACCATTGCGCGTCGATGGATTGATTACTAGTGATTCCGGGTGCGTCAACTACTAGAGCTCATTCGTCCCTTAGGTGTAGTGTGTGTGTTTTGCTCGGGAGGAGGTGGTGATCGTGACCCGCTAGATGGCGAATTCCGGTGCCGACCTACTGTCGGCTAGCGGGTTTTCCTCGACCAGGTATCTATTGCCAGCGAGACATAACCCCTGTCGGGACACGCTTTAAGCTCCCGACAGGTTTCTCAGTATGTGCGGTAGTGTAGAGCATGTAAGTGTGATTAAGGGTTGAGGATAACGACTGAATTCGCCCTAGCTATCTGGCTAGTGTTGATAATCCTGCCACCATTGGGACTCGAATCCCAGGACCTCCCGGTCAGAGACGCTACAGTGACATCACGTTATATCGATATAACGCAACCAGGGAGGAACAAAAAGTCACTCTCATCGGTCGGCGTTTGTTAAGGACTTTAAAAGATCGCCATCCGTTAAGAACAATGGAAACGAAGGAGTTGTATCAAAAGATAACGTTGGGGTGATCCTATTCAAAGACAAAGTATTTACTTGTATGATTTTTTCTTATAAGAAGAATAACGACACACGGTCGATATAATAAACAGTGGTGTTGGTTGGTTATGAATAGGGGGCATATTTTAATGACCTAAAACTTCACCAAAAATAATCAATAAGATGCTCTTAAAATATTTTTAAAATGCCCTAAAACAAAGAAAAATGGCGTAAAAATGTTATCAAAACCAATTCGGATGAACAATCGGTTGTTGGATACTTTTCGTTTGGACTGTTTTTTAGCAGAATATGTGTCTTAAGTTATTCTAGAATCGTCCGAACTGACAATGGCGGTGACAGGCCTCACACGAACCTTAGATTACATACTCACGTGACACTACTATTTCTGAGCAATGAAATCGAATAGGCTACTCAGAAATTCTGTGAAGAACATTTGTTGCATCTCGTAAATAAAATGATTAAAATAACAGTAAAATTGATGAAATCAGCGTAAAATGTATTAAAAATTATGGTCGAAATAGACAAAAATGGAAAATATGACTTATAACAATGGGAATTTCCTTTCGTCATAACATAAGATGAATTTCTATCCTAAATAGCATTTTTCTAAAGTGAAAAGAAAGAAACGACATTTCATTAAATTCCGCTCCCTAGTTATTAATATCAGTTTTGGCTTAGGTTTGTAAATTTCATGCGTTTCCGTTGTTTGCTCTTTATTGACATAATGGTGACCAATAACAATTATTTCCTTCCAAAGCATCGAAAACAATTGTGTTCAAGGGTTACCATCTTTCGCCCCAATTCGATATATCATCATGTCTGCTTAATTATCAATCAAGGCTTGTCGAAAAAATGTTCATTTGTTGCTCATTTGTTGATGTATGACATTAAACGTTAGACAGTGAGATGACAAAGAAATGTGGTTGATAAAAATATCTGTTAAAATAAATATACGATGTATTTCTTTACTCGGCCAGAAGGCCGAATGAGTATGAGAACTTTCTGGATGACTGATTACGAAGAATGTTCTCATATTCTTTCACAGGATTTGATTCCTAGCGGTTCATTTTTGCCAACTATTCCTACAATATATAAGAGGATATTTTTGTTTCTCAAGAATCATATAATTACGTGTTACATTTTAATTAGCGGCAAATTGTGTTCAATCAGTAACTTAATCTTGTTTCCAAAAAATCCTATCTGTATAGTACATAAGGTTTGCACTTTGAAATGAATTTTATAGTAAACTGAAATTCTCGAAAGCCCTAAATTTGCAACATGAATAAGCAAAAAAGCAATTGAATTTTGAGAACTCTATTAGATACAAAATCAATATTAATGTAAAGGAATTTTCAATTTAGAATACAATTTCATAGACATTAATAAACTAATTTTAAACAGTATATTGAGTTACCTAGTATTCGCTTTCCAAATGAGTAGTATGAACACGTATTTTTCGAAAGAGCTTTATTATGTTAAAGAAGCTGGATATTTTAAAGAAACTATTGTAGGAAAACGCCTCTACATGAAGATAAAATATGTATTAAAATGTTCCTTTGTTCTAGAAAATTGAGGAAAGTTTCCTTGTTTGTGTCCTCTAAGACCATGAGTTTTTTTTATTGGTTCTATTAGAGCCACTGCACTAAAGATGTTGAAAGAAAACATCTTTTCTGTCATTTCATTTACAATTTTAGATTACGCAAGAATTAATTTTTAATGAAATGGAAAAATATTGAAATATATTTCAGTAATTTTTTCTAGAATATGCTTTATTCCCAAAATATCCGCAAAATTCAATTTTCATTGAGAGAAATTTTGAAATTTAGAACTTCTAAAGTCCATTCAAATACGTCTTACGTACTGGTTCAACAGCTCCTTAAGGGTCAAGGCCCACCAGCGGCGTCCCGACCTTGCGGCCTTGGCTTAAAGGGTACGTGTGGTCAGCACATACACATCCCTACGCCGTATTCTGCTCTTTTCAACATGAGAAGGGAACTTTTTCATCGCCCCCACAGCAACAGATACTGGGACATTTGCAGGGAAAACGCACGCTATAATCTTGCTCGACCGGGAATCAAACCCGGGATCGCGTCATGGAAAGCGAGCACGCTGACCAGTGAGCGACCCTAGTGCCCATCTTATTGTAGCAATTTTAAATTTAAATGTAAAATATGGTATTAGAAAGTCAGCTACGTACGTACCTCGATATTTCCTATATCAATGCTCGTGGTGATCGAGCGTATCTTCTGTGTCAGGATAGTTATCACTGCCTCCACAGAAACATCGATATTTTCCACATCAACCCTGTCATAGAAAAATGTGCAATGTAGAACTGAATAAACTGCAGTATAAAAAGGCTCGTGAGAAACTGTGTAATGTTAGAATACATCATCGGTGATCAATAAAATTAACACGTCTCACAAAATATATATTGCAAGAAGACAGTTTTATACTGAGTGGAGCCATTGAGACTATTTTAAAATATATGTTTTACTCAATTGAAAATTATGATTTTTGAGATGTGTTACTTTTCCTGTGCGGCGATAATATGTCTTCAGAGAAATCAAACATTTTCATCAAACAATAAAACAAAAGAAATAAATTTGGAATTGCAGCAACAAGTGGATTAATATGAAATAAAGTTAAATCCGCAATACTGGAGGTTTTAAAAGTAGGAGATTGATTTTAATGCAAGGCTGAATGAAGATAGAAAGCATGGTTCGTTCTCATGATAATGTCCAGGAGTAAAATTGAAGCGACTTATCCAGACTATTAAATAAATTTCAAATATAAAATATATTTGTAGGAAGTCCCTTGGATCGATATCCCCTACAGTTAAAAGATGCCTCATGGGACGCGTGCTAGACTTCGATTTTTCTGTACTGGCTGATGACATTAGGTCATTGTTACACATCCTTCCTTATAAAACACATTTTTTTTACTTTCCCATATACAATACGTACGTACTCTATAGGGAAAGTTATGTAATACTGCGCGAAAAAACGGCGAATTTGGGGCAAAAAAACTCTTATTACAGGGCCCTGGTAACGAAAAAGTGGATACATTCAGTTGCTAAATTAAGAAAAAAGTCTCATAACACGTGCTGCAGCAGCCACAATCCCTATTTTGTGGGTCCTTGATATCGAAAAACCATTTGAAAGCAAAACGTCTGTCCGTCTGTCTGTGAACAACGATAGCGACTAAACCGTTTCTCCAAAATTCAGCCGATATTCTCCAAAATTGATTCTCCTTGATCGATCTGACTGATCTCGTGGCCCCTTGCATTTGAAACCGATATTTTAATTTTTGGGGGTACTTTACATGAAGCCCCACGGACTTTTCAAAATAAAAAAAAATGTTCCAAATTTTTTCTTTAAATTTCTTGTAAGAATAGAGTAAAATACTCTTATAAAGGTGGCATACGTCCGATTTTCATAGTTAACTCTAAATTTTCGAAAATTGCAAATTGCAAAAATATCTACAAAATTGTAGATAGAGATTTTTCCTTCAAATAAAATCTATTCTCCAAAGTAAATTCTTTCTTTAAGGTCATTTACATTTTTTTGAAGATTTTAGTAGTTTTCGCCCAATTTTGCATGCAATACGTGCAATTTTTAAAAAATACAAAAACAGAATTCTCTCAAAAACAGTTAAAAATTTTTTCTTTAACCTTTGGGTAGGGATAGTGCTAAATGTGCTGTATTAGATGACATAAACACCAAATTGCTGTATTCTTTTGCTTTTTTCAGAAATTGCAAAAATGTAATTTCTTTGACTTGTCTCTCATGTCGTTAATATTTACATTAGCGACGATTTGTTCACATTAATATTTTAATGAGTCCATGTGCACCTCAAGAAAAGTTTCACGAAAATCCAACCGTTTCCAATGAAAAGTAGCTCAAATTTCCGCATTTTCAGAAAGGCTCAAACACCATTTTCTCATAAATGGCCCCAACTGTTTTCTTCAGACTTTTGGAACGGATAGTGCATAACGGATAATTGCACTCTTTAATATGACTTACAGTTTATTTTGAGTTTTTTTGTTTTTTCAAAAATTTCATATATGTAATTTTTTTAACGATCTCTCACATCTTTAATATGCACTTTACCAGAAATTTGTAAACATAATATTTACGAGAGTAAGTGCTTTTAATGACTTCAAATGAAGTTTCTAAAAAAACTCAAAAATGTTCTGTTAAAGAGAAATTCAAAGTTTGCATTTTAGTAGCGCTTGAGTTTTTCTACCAAAAAATGCCGTTTTTTCGCGCAGCATTACATAACTTTCCCTATACTATAGGTACGCATAGTATACGGGAAAGTAAAAACAGGACCCATGCCTGAGAACACCGCTATTCACCGAAAGTATGATTAAGGCGACTAGAAAATGCCAAGTACACTCGTTTACAGGATGAATTTGTTTCTGTTTTATTTCGGGTATTTGGTGTCCCCTAAATCATTGCAATTGAATTTTTGATAAGTGTGCTTACTCGACAGGTCCGCTTCCGTACAGTTGCACGTCTTGCCCGCGCACCTTCACCACCCCGTCGAAGCTGTAGCCGCTGTTCAGCCGAAGCACAGGCACGGCTAAAGCAACCTTGATCTTGATCCCCGTGATCCCTGACAGACCCCCGGTGATAGATCCGTCGAAGTCTGCGAGGCCGGTGACCGTCAGGTCTCGGACTTCACCATTCACCTACGGCAGATTATGCAACGTTAGTAATAATAATAATAATAATAATAATAATAATAATAATAATAACAACCTGAGACACAAAAAATGTTAAAGAAATTGTGGAGAGACAAACCACTCCACGGACAATACCTAAAGAGAATGGACAAGGTGCAGATCAATAAAGATCAATCATTTATGTGTCTTAAAAGGGGAAGAATGAAGCCAGAATCGGAAGCAGTTCTAGTAGCTGCTTAAGATCAGGCGTTGAGAACACATTATGATAAAGCGGTTCTCAGAATTTGCCAAGATGATAAATGCCGCATTTGCCAGGAGCAAGTAGAAACCATTGATCATATTGTCTCAGCTTGTCCAATCTTAGCAAAGACCGAATACCTGAAAAGACATGACAGGGTGTGTAGCTACTTCCACTGGCCGATCTGTATCGCCCTCGAAGTTCCAAACACATGCCCCAAGTGGTACGAACACTCACCAAAACCGGTGACGTCTGTTGGATTGTGTACGATATTGTACGAACAACAAATTCAAACTGATCGCACGATAGTGGCAAACAAACCGGATAGTTATCCGGGATTTAGCGAAAAAATCGTGTTTACTTATCGATGTTGCTGTACCTTGCGATCAAAACGTTGTTACCAAGGAGGCAGAGAAACGTCTTAAATACAAGAATTTGGAAATTGAGATCAGCCGAATGTGGGGCGTAAAAGCACAGGTCGTCCCAATAGTTATCGGAGCTCTGGGATTTGTTCCGCAAAATTTGAGTAAGAACTGTCTAAACTCCCAGGTAATTCAAAAGACTGGGAAGTGCAAGAAATTGCTTTATTTGGAACAGCTCACATTTTGCGCAAAGTATTGTAGAGGCACTGATAGTCACCGGATCTGCTCCTTAGGTAGCTGGTTGTAATCTGGAGTAGATTTTATTTTCAGCCGATTTATAACATCTTTAGTCGTGGTGTAATGGAAAAATAATAATAATTGAATCAATATACATTTTTAATGATGAATAACTACTCACATGTCTGTGGGGTGAGGGCATTTACGTTCGAAAACCGCTGTCTCTTTTAATACACACTATTGTCAATTAAGATATAAGTATTTTAAGATTTGATAAATTCTCACTCCTATGTCATCGAATTGCATGGATAAACGATCTTGAGATTAGACTCCACTCATAATAACTGCAGGCATTGGTGTTTTCCGTTCCCTAGCTTGGACAGGGTAGAAAAACCCAGTGAATCATTTTTGAGAGAGTTTGAGGCGCCGGCAGACCTAATGAGATCATGACATTTCAATTTTCGCAATAAAAAATCGAAACTGATAGTGTTACATCAACACAAACTACTTTCTCGCGTTATATGAAACTTGGATTTTACGAAAACCCCCAATGCTTCAATGAAAACGAAACCTGATCTTTACGCGAAAAAAACAACACTCTGAAGCCTTTTAAGACAAAAATTGAATTGCCTTTAAGAATTAATTATGGGAAAATTTATCATTTTTAAAAGAATTGTGCATGCCCTTATTTTAAGACTTTGGCCAAGACGGACAGACAGATAAGGACGGACTGACACGCTGACGGACACGGGGCGACCGAGAAAGAGACAGATGCACAGAGAGAGAGAGAGAGAGAAAGTGATTCGAAGAGAGGGAGAGAGAGTGACTCGGAGAGAGAGACGAGAGAGACGACTCGGAGAGAGAGACAGGCTCTGAGGAAGAGAGACGGACTCGGACAGCGAGAGAAACAGGTTCGGGTGGTGAACGACGGACTCGGACAGCGAGAGACAGACTCTGGGAGAAAGAGAGGAAGAGAGAGAGAGAGAGCGATGAAGTCGGAGGGAGAGAGACATGCTCGGAGAGAAAGGGAGAGAGAGACGAACTCGGAGGGAGAGAGAAGTGTTAATCAAATACGGGGAAGAATGAAATGAATTTGTAGATTATGCGACAAAATTTTAGGAATTTATTGAGAATGATCCTTTTAGAGGTATAACGCTGAAAAACAACTTACAGGTGATCTATTATGTGCATTTTTGTGCATATTAGCAAAAAGCGTATAAAATGTAGCTGTACTAAATTCTAACTATTCACATCATCCATACTTGCAAGTAATTTTTACTGCGAATACAATTTTGAAATTGCAATTTTTCCATTTCATAAACCGAAAGGACTTAACATATAAGGCTATTGGGTGTTGGGAATTTTTGAACAGGGGTATAACATTATCAGCTACTACGAATCATTGGTAAGTCCGATGACAGAAATTGTAAGAACTTATTGGAAGAAAGCTAGGATTGCAAAAAATGATGCATGCAAAGCACCTACCTACCAACTTTATAACGCAATGCTAATATTCATGTGCATAAAAATTAGATTAGATGTTCTTCGTTAATATTCTTTTTTTATATTTTTCGAAGTAAAAGCATGTTTTCAGAAGAACACTTAAAATAATAAACTATTTTTTTAAGTGTACGTTTTATAGTATTGTCGATTTTACTACGATGGCTTGGATTTGTTTTCATAAAACACGCTGCCTTCTTCGGGCTCCAAAGTTAGGTGGAGAAGTGGGCTGTGAATATTACGTCCGCGATGTCTCATATTTCGTGCAGAAATAGCGAAGACGTAATTTTTCGTGCAATAATAGGTTATATTGTGAACGATTTTGCTCATAAAATAGGTTTTCTAAAATTCTATTCTACAAAAATAGTTTGTTACAGACTGCAGAAAAATCATTTTGTTTGTCTTGGACCGACATGATCACGGTCGTCAATCGATACACTAAACAAAAAACTCTTGTGTTGATCTTATCGGTTGAAGGGCCCGACATCTTATCAGTACGACCTTCTGAAATACTGTTTGATATCGATAACGGGACGAGTTTAATGCTCAAAAATGTTAGTAATGAGATGCGTGGCTCTCGAAAGTGATTGTTTCTAACTGCAAAAATCAATATGAAATAATGCTGACACGTCGTCTTCTTTCTCTAATCTGATCAGTTTGTGAGTTAAAATATATTTCCACTTCAGTTTGGAGAAGCATTTGTCATAAATATTTTTTACATATGATGAGATGTTGCGCCATGAGTAGTTTCGATTATCTCCGAGATGGAATGATAATTAAAACAGATTTCCCATTTTTCTGGGAGTCCTAAAACTTTTTGACGGTTTTATATTTTAATTAAAACGTTGTACAGTTTCGTAGAGCAAAACATATGATCTTAATACTGAAATGAGATTTTCATTTACTCTGATGTGTTTTCACTCGCAATATTGAATTGATAACTATAGTTAAACTCTGTGTTAAAACTTCTCGTAAGACGTCCTAGAATTGTACATTTTCATAATCAATAAATGATACTGAATACAGATTTTTCTATGTATTGCAGAGTTTACAAATAACAATACAATATCGTGAAGACAATGGAGTACTACAGAGCATTTATATTTGAAATATTGTAATAATGCCAAACTGCGATACTTTTACTAGCGATACTTTTGTTAAATTGGTATCCACATACCGATAGACATTGCCACGTGAAAATTCAATTGACGGGTAGATGTTTTGTTTAATAATGTCGGCTTATTCAAACATTTGCCTGCATTCTATTTTAATGAACGGACGGAGTAATTGGACATGATTAGACTTATTTAAATCAGTATGGTTAATTTTAGGTTAGCTGATCTATAACTATAAATACTGGAAATAAAAATCTATGCTTTCAGAACTATAAATGAAGAAGAGCGTCTTAAAAATATGAGGTTCTGAGGTGAATTTTTACATCAGCATCTGTTCACATTCATTTTTATCACCAATTGCAACGGCAATAACTTATAATTACGTGTTTGTAATTTTATACATTGCTCCCTTAAGCAGTTAAAATTCAGGAAACCTGAATTACTTCAGAAATATTGTATTGTTCTAACAAATTGTAAACACTGGTTCAGTGTGTTTGAATGTAATCGAGGCCCTTTAACTTTCACATAAATTGACAATACTCTGTAAAAATCTCTTAAATAGGGTTCCCAAAACGTTGTACGTAATTTGTATATAAACACTAATTCTTTCTATCGTACTATTTTGAATATCTGCATTGTGTAAGATGTAGTGCGTTTATTAACATCCATTGAAGAATACTACTCCCTTTTTATGAAAAATTTAATTTAATCTGATTGAGATTAGATATGTTTTGATTATTAACATCTTTCTTAAATGTTGAAATATGATATATCGTTGAATGATGGTTATTTTTCCGATCAATTCGAGGCAGACTTGAGAGTATACAATGAGCCCTGGCCCACTCGCGCTCTCCATATGTTCACCCCCCCCCCAACTCATATCCTTATAACAGGCGGTGGCGCGATCCCTCATTCTCTTACGGTACAAGACTCTCATGATCTGTCATGTACCTCTTGATTCCTATTCTCTTACGAACCATCCCTCCTGGACACCTGCCAGGCGACGGAGGGACAGCACGTGGTGATAGCCGTGCGACAACAGCGAGGAAGCGGAGTGGATGCTTTGTTAGGTAAACCGGATGAATTTTACCTTTCATTTAAAACAGTTTTCCCTCCTTCATTGTAACCATAAAAATCATGTAGGCTTGGTAATTGATGGCGTGGAGAGCGAGGACAGTAAGAATTGACTTGTCAATTACACTATCCTCGCAGCCGTAGGTTCAGTAGGACCGAAGATTTTACGTTTCTTTTAGCATTTCTCAATTGAAATGTAGAATTTATTGCCCCACCAAAAATATGTGAGTTCCATGTAAGTCTTATGAATCAGAGAATGGGCGAGGGAGGGTTGAGAAGAGAGTGGCTGACGTACTTAGTTATCTCTTATTCCCAGCTTCCGCACTTGGTAATTGTGTTTTTAAATTATTATTAACTGTTTTGGGAACAAATTTTTACGTATCTCCTTACATCTTTTAAGAACCTTAAAGATCTTTCAAACGACAGTAACAGACCTTATTTGTGACGTGTGTACCGAGTTCTAGCATAAAAGCATCCAATCTGTTAGAGTTATGGGTGGCACATTAATTCACTGCATTCTTTACCATGATTCTTATATATTTTGGATCATGGTACACATTTTTTGTCTCATGGGCTCTCGAATTGGAGCTAGCAGCAAAATCGCGACTTCGAATTTTTGAACCGATTCAATATTTTTCTCAATAATACATAAGCCGAACGCATAAAAAATAAAGAATTTCCTGCAACAATAATGAATGTATAATTTAACCGATTACATTAGTGTTACATTAAGTGAAACCAAAAGTAATGAACTTATGTAGTGTTTCTGTAGTCCACTTAATAAATAAATACCAGCTTATTTAAAGGATACTTTTCCCAAGGTTGCTAACGACCTTAGTGTTGATAGAGTTTTAAAGGAGGTCAATGATGATTAACATGTAGATCGGTGCTCGAATACTCACAGGATAGATATAATCAAGATCAAACTGATTACAAATATAAATGAAGTTGAAAATTATTCTTTCTCTTGAATGAAGATTCAAAACATCTAATAACACACTGCAAATTCCTTTTTCTTTCGGAATTTTACGTCATTTTTATTAATGAAAATCGAACTTTTGTACAATTAGAATCTGTGAATTGGTTTCTAAAAATTTGCTTTTTTTTAAAAAATGATAATAATTGAATAATTAACCAACATTTTTCAATACTTTTTCAATGATATTTATGGTTCATTACGTTGTTATATTTAAGTAATTTTTATGCAATAATTTGTGTTGAGATTATGTCGAACGCTACATAGAGTAGAAAAAAAATAAACGCGACCGATGAAGCGACCGGCTTTTTTAAAACGAGTCCATGAAGTAAAGTGTAATGACAGAATAAACAATGGACGGTTCACTGTCCCGCAGCAGAGCGAAAGCTCTTGCCCGCTCATACATGAAGTGATTGCGAGCTTGATACTCAAGAAACTTATAAATAGTATCTTCATAAAAACTTTTTTTCAAGACTCGTACCAAGTGAATGTCATGCGGAGTTGGTGCATGGGAGGGAGGAATGATGGAGTGCTTGCACTTGCAATCGATTGCCGATTCAAAAGTCCATTTTTTATGTTTTCGTTTCCCTCATCTTTCGTATTTAAAACGAGACATAAATCAGGTTGCTACAACCACGGTACCATGTTTATTTGTCTCTTAAATTAACACGTGTACATAACATAACACGTGTCGATAATTATTCAAATCTGCTTTCACGTAAAGTCATTTTTTTCTATAAAATGAACATTTTCTAAAAAACTATTCATCATAAAAATTTCAAACTTTGTGAATTCTTTAAATTAAATATCTTATATATTCTAAATTAACCATATTTATAAAATATGTTAAACTTATGATTTTGTTAGAACGAACATACAAGAAAATGTAGGAGAAAAATAGTTCATACTTCTTATGAAAAAATATTTTTTCTATTTCATCAAAAAATAGCTTTTTCAAAATTTCCTTAATCCAGTGTGTGTATAAAGGATATGTATACACTGTGTAAAAATATCTCAGGGCTGCCTAAACAATATTTTGCCAGAAAATGCACGAATTGAGCCTCCCCAACAAAGAGTAATGCTGCCCCGCGCGGGGCGCGTAGCACGCACCGCGTAGGCGCCGTCGCTGGCGAGGCTGCCGTTGGCGAAGGCCAGGCTGAAGGGGTCGAGCGGCGGCACGCCCAGCGCCTCGTTGCCCTCGCGGATGATCTGGCGGATGCTGTCGAAGAGGTCGCGCGCGGCGGCGTCGCGCCGGGCGGCGGAGGCCGGGTCGGGGCGCGCCAGCGCGGGCGCCGGCGCCGACACCAGGGCGCACGCGAGGGCCGCGAAGGCGAGGGCGGGGAGCATGGCGGCGGCGGTGGAGCAGACGGAGTGTGACGCGGGACGCGCCGCGCCGCCGCCTCTTATACGCGCGCACGTGCGCCCGCCTGCTATCTCGCACGCTGCCCTCGAAGGCACTCGCGGCGGGAGTGCTGGGTGCTCAGAGAGAAGGCAGGTGGGGGGCGGGGGATACGATTGATTGGTTGTGTGTTTCCTGGCGCGTCGTCTGCTATGGTCATTAGTCCCGTAAGTGTGGGACATATTTTTATCACGGGAGGTGGCGGTGATCTTTCCCCGCTGGATGGTGAGATCCGGCGTCGACGTACACGCCGCCTTGCGGGGGTTTCCCTTAGCAGGTGTCAAGTTCCTTTACCAGGTGTCACCAGCGGGCAACGCCTCAACCGGGACAAGCTCTAAGCCTCCAACCGGTCTCCCGGCGAGTGTGGTAGAGTAGTGCATGTGTGTGTGTAAGGGGTAGAATAGGACAAGGAAGAGGAAAGAAAGATCGCGAGAGGTCCGTTTGTTAGGGTACTGCTCCAGCATTCGTCTGGAGTTGATCCGGGAAACACGGAAAACTACCGATCAGAGCAGCCGGCCGCCAGAATTCTCCACCAAACAGCGGCTGAATTCGACCTAGTTATCTAGCTAGTGCGAAAATCCTGCCTCCGTCGGCACTAGGAACCAGGATCTCCCGGTCAGAGGCGCTTCAGTGACATCATTTGATGCCCTGAGCCAGCTATAAGAGTTAGGAAGCGGGGAGCTTCGAATCATTCGGATCTCAGTTCAGGTGGCTTTGTTGATGCTCTGAGACACCTGTACCGGCAGGGAGGGGGGTCTTCCAACCGCTCAGACCTTAGTTCAGGTGGCCACCAAATGAGCTCTCCGCATCAATGTAGCAGTACCCAGAACGAGACAAAGGGAAACGTGGATGCAGACCAATTAGTCCAAAGTCTGTAGTGTGCCGGGTATAAGGGTTCTCGCAAATGAGGTGATCCATTCTCAGTGGTAAACTACCTGGAACAACGAGGTGATTCATTGTGAGGTGTAAATTACCTGAAACATCACGTGTATAATGAGAAAAAACGGGAGTGGTAGACCCTGACTTGTCTGCAATTTTGATGAAATAATTTAATTTTGAAAGGTAATTATACAACAGTCAGCTTCTATTTTAAAAGGAGGATCGAAATAATTTGTCATTTATTGTTTTTATTTTTAATAAAATGCAATTGCCGGCCTGGATAGCTGAAGTCCCTAAGGCTATAGGGCCGTAGTTGCCTCATGTTGAAGAGTCGCGGGGTCGACAGCCCCTTTAATGTAAAAATAGTATAGATTAAGATTTAAGGTTTTTTCTAGTGAATTCAGAAATTCAAAATTATCCAAATGTGTTTCACGGTCTTATTCATGGTACGGCCTGGTATCACCCATGGTTCCACCCATAGCCTCCTTTAGTACTAATGAAGGCTATGTTCCATCCCCTTCCCCCGCATCAGAGCAGTCCGTCAAGGTGCAGAGATCAACAATACGGGGAAACCCGGTATGGGTCGCCCCAGTAAAGAAAACATGGCCCGCGCCCATACTAATGGTATTGGTTGTAGACCATGAGGCCTTGTAAATTGGACTCCCCTGACCAGCGACGTTGGAAAAAAGTGCGATTAATATTTGCATAGTAATCGAGTAACCCGCGTCTATCCAGCACTCTCAGAAAAGCCCCTTCCAACCCATCAATCGAAAGAAATGAGACGCCATTTAATGCGTCTCGGTCTCCTCGTGGGGAACTGACCATTTGTTTTGCGAGTCCATTCAGAAGAATCTAAAACATATCTTTACTAACTTTCTCTTTTTAAGCAACTAAGACGTGTTTTAAGTGACTTTAGGTAACTACAGAGGTGATCAACATTTCATTTGAATCCTTTCGATGAGACAAATCCATTGACACAATTCTTAGTTGATTCCCTGTAAGATATTGAAAGAATTATAGCAAAACACTTATTTTTGATGGTTTCAGTGCACTCACGAGTACATTGGTGAAACATTGCGATTTGATACACCCTCTTTCCGACATTTACATGAATTGTTCCGACTCAATTCATTACATTGGCGATATTAAACAAAATTTTGTCACGAAACAAAAACTTCAAAAAAGTGTTTTGACCGATGATTTTTCGGGTAACTTTCTATGCCCGAAAGTGGACGAGCCGGGTAACTGTAGCATGCTCTAACTTTGCTGCTTCATCGATGTAATGGTTGTTAGATGATGAAATATCTACCATATTATTTTCTTAGTCATTAGATATATTCTGATTTTCCCCACACATGTTTTTGTTGCAAAATGCAAGCTGTATCACAATTAATATTCCATAATTCCAGAATCGGAGATGGTCATTTTTGTCAATGGATATATGGTGGGAAATTTAATACATGACGAAGCTACAAATGTGATATTGGTTCCAAATTGTTTCGGGCCAATCATGCATTGACGAACTGCCCGAACGCGAAATCTCTTCGACTGCGTCAGAACGCTTCCATCAAACATCAGTACATAATGTTTTCTAGTACAGAAGTAATGAATGGTGACAGGGAATTATGTTTGATAAGCGTATGAATGAGGATTGCCACTCCACCAGCATTTCCATTAGGGCTGTCCGATCTGCAAATATATCCCGGAATTGAAGACTTTCTCAAAGGCTGGAGATGCGTTTCCGTCAGCATGTAGCAACAAACGGTTTTTACTCCTGTACAAGATGGGATAGAAATAGTATTTTGTTTATTATTCCGTTTTTATTCCAATTGAGCAGGATGGGATTATGTGCCATTAAAGATGTACAAAATAAGGACAACTACTATTTGTTTCTGCATTTGTAGTATTAAGCAAGAAATAATTGATTGTCTATGTTCGTAAAGATTGGTTGTGGTGATTTTGGTTTATGAAGAGATACTTTAGTGGGAGAATCCTCTCGGGAGTGGAGAAAATTCTATTGTGGACGTTGTATGTGAGCATCGTTGCGAAGGATTGGGAAGATTTTGGAATGGAGGGAAGGATGCGTTTATTTGAGAGAATAAAGGTTGTTTTAAATCATTGGGGTTATTGAAATTGAG
This sequence comes from Acheta domesticus, assembly GCA_031308135.1. Lineage (NCBI taxonomy): Eukaryota > Metazoa > Arthropoda > Insecta > Orthoptera > Gryllidae > Acheta > Acheta domesticus. The sequence continues at coordinate 205,919,676 of JAHLJT010000631.1, read as the reverse complement.
TGTTGAGCATTCGATATTTGTGCAACAAGACTTGCCTTTTCTTGAAATAGATGCATTTTTAACGAGGACAATTTCCTCTCCAAGCAAGCCTTAGCGCAAGTTAATAATCATTCACTAAGGGTATGGTTGCAACTGCTGGAGTTTAGTAGTTGCGGGTGTGATTAAAGTTTTGACAATTTTACATTGAAACACTGTTTGATTCTTTTTTCAAAGTTCAATCCTTATGATACAATTCAGTAAAATCTATATCTTGAAAAGATTTCAAAGACCCAGTATATGAGATTTCTATCAAGCACAAAAGCAAGGAGGAACAATCTGCTGTATATAGTCTGTTTATTTTGTATACCTTTTCCGACTAATGCGATGTGGATTTCCGCATCGGTCAATGATGTGTGAATTCCCTTTTACGATAACACTTATGTTTCTAGTTTTCGGGTCACGCCATGTGTGACACTCCGCGGTGTTTGGATTGAGGTTGTTTTCATTGGGGAAGGTCACTATATTTCGAAAGTCATTGTTTACATTTGTATTAACTTTATCCAGATGGCCGCGTATGTAAGTACTAAAGTCATTTACACATATTTAATGTGTAAGGTTTACACATTTTAAGTCGGTAGGGGTGAAGTTATGAACAACAAGTGGTGCTGAAACAGTACATACTTTCGCACAAAAATACGCGAGAAATACTCAAATTTTCGAAAAAGTGTTCAGGAGCTTGTTTCAAAATTGATCTTTGAGGAACAGATTTCATCTAGGGAAAAATCTCTATCTTCAATATTTTAGTTATAGGTAGACTCCGAAGACATTTTAAACTTTTGCACGTTTGAAAAATAAACGTTTTCGACGAACATAAAACCTGCACCATTCTCTTAAATGTCCTTCACACTATCCAACAATAAAATTTAATTAAAACGAGAGAGCAATTTTTTTAAATGTCCCAGGGGCTTCACGTAAAGAACCTCCAAAATTAAAATATCGGTTTTGAAATTCAAGAGGCCTCTCAATAAACCAGAACGACTGGGGAATATCAATTTTGGAGAAAATCGGCTGAACGGTTTAGCCGCTGTTCACAGACGGGTAGAGGGACCGACAGACGGACAGACATTCGATTTTTAGGTATCAAGGATCCACAAAACGTGAGTTCTGGCTACACCAAGTGTTAGAGAATTTTTTTTTCTAAATTTAGCAACTGAATTTATCCATATTTTCGTTACCAGGGACCTGTAAAAGAGTGTTTCTGCCGAAAATTTGCCGTTTTTTTCGCGCAGCATTAGATAACTTTCTCTCTACTTCGTAGCGAGAAAGTAAAAATTTCAGGCTGTTTAGCTTCGGTTCATGATTGTTGTACGACCGTATTAGGGTCAGGTGTACTGCCAGCCAACCAATGTAACAAGCTGAATCTGCTTGAAGTTGGAACATTAGCTCAAATGTGTTCTCGATTATTTTTCTTTTTAGTGAATGCAATCCATAGTCACTTGATACTTCAATCCATAGTCACTTGTGCTACGAGCTTTGGTTTGAAACTTTCAATTGATTTGAGTCTGATGACGAACATTGCAAATATTGAAGAGGTGCAAGTTGTTTCTTTTGCTGCTGATGTTGCTGTCGTTGATGTAGATAAAACGTGTGTTGAAACTGCTACTGTTGATGTTGCTGTTGCAGCTGTTGTAGAAGTTGCCCATTACTTTCTAACTACCGCTTAGGCAGTAGAAAGTTCTGTAATATTCCGCGAAAAACGGCAAATTTTCGGCAGGAAAACTACTACAGGGCCCTGGTAACGAAAAAGTGGATAAATCCAGTTGCTAAATTTAGAAAAAAATCCTCTAACACGTACAGAATCCATGTTTTGTGAATTTTCTAATACCGAAAAAACGAATGACGGCAAATTGTGTGTCCGTCCGTCTGCGAACAAGGCTAGGGTTTAAACCGTTCTGTCGATTTTCTCCAAAATTGATATTCCCTAATCGATCTGGCTGATGCTTCGGCTCTTTGAATTTGAAACCAGTATTTCAATTTTGTGGTGTACTTCACATCAAGCCCCTGGGACATTTTCAAAATTAAAAAAAAATGATTCATCGTTTTTGATTAAAATTTTTTATTGGATAGTGTGCAGGAGTTTTAGAGAATAGTGCGGATTTGCATGTTCGTTGAAAACTAATTTTTCTAAAATTGCAAAAATTCAATTTTTTTCGGCGTCTTCCTACAATTAAGAAGATAGAGATTATTTCCCTTAATAAATCTGTTCCTTAAAGATAGATTTTGGAATTAGTTGATGTACAAATTCTCGAAAATTTGAGTACTTTTCCCGTAATTTTGCGTGAAATTACGTTCTGTTGTAGCACCACTAGTATTTTAGTTGCCATTGATGTCGTTTACCGTAGGCGGTGTGAAGTGGTGAGGCGTCTGCCTTAGATAACGGTGAGAAGGAAGTATTCATGGCTGGACGGAGTAGTTAACCTTGCTAGACGAGAATTGCCTCAAAATTGGCCATCGTGGATCTATTGTCGCACGTTAGACCAATATTTTCAAGTGGTTTTCTACTGTTGAGTCACTGTGGAGTTGTTGCACTAAACACTGAAGAACATAGAACAGGTTTTATGCGCATTTATGCTGGTACCAAAGACATTGTAATAGGTGAAGACCTAGACAGACCGCAGACAGCGCCGATCGATAACAGCTGATAGGACTGCGGAGCGACGTGCACTGTGCGGCGGTCGGCGAAGGAAACAGTTTCCATCACACACTACAGATAAGCGCCTCCTCTGAACTCATCTATTCGTTATCTCGGCGTTCTGATGGACACAAAACTAAATTGGCACAGTCGCATATCGTCCAAAGTAATTGAAGCCAATAGAAGGTTAGCTATTTTACTTCCGATTCTCAGCCGTAACTCTTCTCTAAAAATTCATTCCACTTTAACCATCTACAAATCTATTCTTCGGCCAATATTAACCTACGCATGCCCTGTTTGAATTTCAGCTGCCCCAACCACATTAAACAAGTTACAAATCTTCCAAAACAAAATTTTAAGAATAACAGTAAATGCCCCCTGGTTTGTCAGCAATAAGACCCTCCACAACGATCTTCCAATAGAACAAATTACTTCCTTTATTACAAAGCTTGCACATATTTTTTTCAATAATTTAAATCATGTACAAGGAGCAGTCCCTTACGAAATAGGAACCGATCAGCCCCCACTCTCCCGCCTAAGAAATAGACTCTCATTCCATATTTTCCTTCAATATCTCTCTGACATTAGATAAGGTAAGAACATTTCTAGCAATTACCTGTCCCTCCCATCGTATTTTCTTTTTAATCCTGTCATAATTCCCTCGCAATAACCTTGGTTGAAGGTACAACACATGTAATCACTATCAGAGAGGTAACAAACAGTTACCCCCTTCACAATTTTCTGATGCAAAGTTGCTCGGCCAATCAACTGAAGAGCCTCACGGCTGAACGTTGTACTGTCTTTAAATGTAAAATAAAAATGTAAAAAAAAACAACAAAAAAACAGATAAGCGATGTGAAGGAACAGTGGGACTGTCAGTCATGGCCTTGACCATCGACTCCTCAATAAACGGAGTCTCGCCATTCTTTGCCATCTGCGTTGTTTGCGAATAGTGTTTTTTTACAATTTGATGCAACATGTAATACTTATTTACGAAATGAGTACCCTAAGTGTTCTACGCGATGTCACCCAGACCGGGAATCGAACTCGGAACTCGAATATGTGGCTATCAGGGTGGTGACAACTGGGGAAAATACGTCGTAAGATTAAAAATTACAATTCGAAATTGGAAAATTGGAACCAATTGAATACTGTGACAAGACGTTGCGTTATGAATATCTTACAACGTTTTATTAATTTTGTAGCAATTAAAATTATGTATAATTTCAGTTTAAATATGACTATTTTTCTTGCAAAATGTTATAGACTGATGTTCATAATAATCAATTAATCCTCTTAATATTTCTTACAATACGAAACTGATTGTTTAGTAGTAGGCCATGTATTATTACAACACTTGCATCGTAATGCCTCTCATTATGACACTGATATCATTTTTGAAAATGTTGTCTTCAGACAATCAGAGATGATAAACGAATTTTATTACCTTTTATTTTTACGGTTATAGTGGGTGGCGACAGGCCCAGAGTTCCCGTGATATTGGAAAAATTATTTGTCCTTGTTTCCAATAGTAAAAATTAGGTCATGTTCACAGTAAGCAATTGCAGAAAGTGATAAATATACAATGTAATCTGAGGGAACAAGAAATACTGAAATCTTTTTAAGATATCATAAATTGTTTGCTTTTATGACTGTAATCACTTTTGAAAAGACATTCTATTGTAGGCTTCCTAGATTGCTGTTTTTTCCCTGCTTGTCAGCCTGACGGAAGACAATATCAATGTTACTTGAATTTTCTAACAAATAAAATGTCAAGAAAAAGAGAGACGAAAGCCAATGAATATGAAGTACCTTTTATTGTATTTTAGTTTATTTCCTATACACTGAGGTGACAACACTGAATACACTGAAGTGTACACTGAGGTGACAACAGTTTTGGGATAGCAATTTGCAAATATACAGAGGGCAACCGTATCGCATACAAAAGGTACAAAAGGGCAGTGCATTGGTTTCATTTGTACTCAAATGATTCATGTGAAAAGGTTTCAAACGTGATTATGGCTACACGATGGGAATCAACAGAATTTGAATGCGGAATGCTAGTTGGAGATAAATGTATGGGAATTCCATTTCGGAACTCGTTAGGGAATTCAATATTCCGAGATCAACGGTGACAAGAGTGTGCCGAGAATACCTTATTTCAAGCATAACCTCTTTCCACGGACAACCCAGTGGCCTACGGCCTTCACTTAATAACCGAGAGCAGCGGCGTTTGTGTAGATTTGTCAGTGCTAATAGACAAGCAACACTGCGTGACATAATCGTAGAAATCAATGTGGGCGTACGACAAACGTATGCGTTGGGATAGTGCGGGAAAGTTGGATTTAATGGGCTGTGGCAGCAGGAGACAGACTCGACGAGTACCTTTGCTAACAGCACGGCTTTATATTTCTGCAGGGGCTTCCAACGACTTGAGCGCATGCCACGTCGTGTTGTTGGGCTTTGCCGGGCAAAAGGAGGCACGACAAGATATTAGGAGATATCTCATGACTTTTGTCACCTCATTGCAGTGTACAACGAGAGCGTAAAGTTTGAAATGCAACATATTTATATAAAGAAAAACGTAGCCAAACAGAAAAATATGAGTTCCTTCAATATCGTTCTTTGCTATTATGCCTAAAAAGTGTTAGAACTTTTAGACAGAAATATATTTGTTAAATTTGTGACATATTAATTTTGAACATCCATTTTTATTTATTCAGGAATCCGGATTCTTCTTTATTCAAATCGCCTAATACACAAAGCTAAGTAGGAAAGGCTGTAAAAGGCTAATTCACAAAGCATAGGCTGTGAAACGCAGTATGACGCATGGCGCAATGTGGATTGTTAGTTGCAATCAGATATCTCAATCATTTACTCTAGGGTTCTTTGGTTTCAACAAGACGGTAAGCAGTGATGTGTATTTCAGGTAAGCTAGAATAGTCAGGAGCTTGTCCAAGAAAACGACAGAAATTGTAAGAATTATTTAATTAATTCTGTCGTCAGGGAAACGAACGACGTTTTCAAATTTGTCATGAACGATTACAGACACGTGGTGTAGCAGGACCCCACGTTGACCGTACAAAGATGATGCTCACAGACGCTGAATGCTACTGAAAGAGGATGAGGCAACAAGATTAGTAAGCCTGACCAAAACGAGCACTTTTATTTAAAAATATTTAATTGAATTTGACCTATTCTTGTAGTACCCCAGCAAGTGTGGTAGTGTAGTGAATGTGAGTCTAAGTGTGTGTAAATGAGCGATGAGAAAAGGTCAAGGAAGACGGAGGAAAGATTACACGCGGTCCGTGGTTCATTTGTTAGGATTCTGCTCCGGCATTCGCTTTGTGTTGATCGGAAAAAACACGGAAAACTACCGATCAGAGCAGCCGGCCGCTAGAATTCTCCTCCAGTCAGCGACTGAAGGAGACCAGCTAGCGTCGAAAATCCTGCCACCGTCGGGACTCGAACGTAGGACCTCCCGGTCAGAGGCACTGCAGTGACACCGGTTGCCTCGTAGTGGGGGCGAGGAAAGGAGAGGCGCAGGCTGGCTGAACGGGAAGGGTTGGGGTGCAGGGGGCGGTCAGCCGCCTGCTCTCTGTCTGAATCAGTGAAAAACTACTGATTGCCAGTGACTATTCACTGATGGTGTCAGTTATAACATTGCCACTGACAATCAGTGAATTGAGCTGAACAAATCAGTGAAAATTGGGTCCACTTTTTGAATCAGTGAAACTTCACTGTTTGAATCAGTGAAATCTGTCATACTAATTGCACGTGACGACTGAACGATCAGTGAGCGATGGTGGCACGGCACTTTTACCACTGACGACCAGTGAAATGCTGGCGGTCACTGTGAAAAGGTTCGCATTTTCGCTGATTGTCAGCGAAACTACCCATTTCGACTGATGATAGCAGTGACTTCGACTCTCACTGATTGAATCAGTGACAATTTCACTGATTCAGATTCAGAGAGTGGGTCCAGGGGGAGCGCGTCTTCCCGCCGGCGGCGGTGGCGCCCTTTTGTGGCGTGGATTAGTGTCCCTAGATAAAGAGAGTAGCGCACTCCATTGTTCCATCGATTTTGCCATTTTATATCCAGTTGTTAGAAAAATGGAAACTGTGTCGTATTTTGTAAGTTGAGAACCATGAATCTAGTCCAAATCAATTTTAATATTCTTAAACATCTCCATAACGTCCCCAATTGTAATAATTTTCCTTCAGTTCCTGATTGCTGTCTGGTGGGGCTATTGGGTGAGGGGATATTAAATGGCGGCCGTTGCGCTACTCTCAGTATTTAGGGACTCTAGCGTGGATGGAAAAAACCGTCGACCGCTACGACACAATCGCTCCTGTAACACACTACGTCGTCAAGGTTAACTGGACGTCGTCGTGGCATGGAGTCCTTACCCCTGTGCCGCGGTCTGTCGCGATATATCGCCTATGTGTGAGTAATATCACAGTATTTTATATTTGATTTTAACGTGCTTTCCTATTTTGCTGGTATTCAGTTGTGTTAATTATCAATAATGGAAAGGAGTGAAAACTCAGGAACATTAACAATGTTGCACTGAGTTTTCAGGAGTCTCAAGTGCATTTCTGAAGTTCTTCCTGGTATTAATTGTTTGTTGTATCTCCCTCTCGTGGATAAAATATCTCTTTATAGTATTTTATAACTATGATCCTCTTAAAGTAAACATGCCATTATAGTTAGCAAAATATTTATTTACAATGAAACAAAGAGAGACAAATACACAATACTGAATAGAACACGTTCCATACGAAGCAGCCGTACGAAAGATAAGGCGGTGTCCCTTCACAGGCCTCGGCAAAGGAGCGAGAGCATAGCGGTGCGCGCCCACCAGCGCCGTCCAGGGGTCGGCAACGTTTTGTAACTGCGAGCCACATTAGCCCCAATAGCTCGCGTGCCACACACATCTCCAACGTACTTTTTATTCAACAAATTTATAATATGAAGTTACAATTCAATAATTTTATTAGTACTATACCAAAACGAACTTGGGATCTAGGTCAATAATATAGTGAAGAAACATTTTAAGGGTTCTGTAATTGTATTTACCAATAAATACGAATACAACACGCAGAGGCAATAAATATGAATATAAGAATCGTTGAGGAAAGGCCCGTCAGTGCGAGGCTTGGGCTAATATCTTCGACGTGCCAAAATCAATCCCAAATATCCATGATTGTTTATTTTTCTGTAGACCAATACAATAGAGGCTCTTCGGGTCGCATAAAATGGCTTCGCCGGTCTCAAGCGTCTCGGAGAAAATGAAAATCGAACGTGATAAATTTTTATTAACGTAGATGCTTCTATTCAAGTTAAAGATTTAAAGAAAAATATTTAAACATATTTTAGAAAATGTTGAAAATATCGAAGGGACTTCACGTAAAATATTCCAAAAATTAAAATATCCGTTTAAAAATCTAGGGACCTTGAAATTGGTTATATCAATCTCGGAATATCAGTTTTGATGAAAATTCTGTGGATGGTTTAGACGCTAGTGCTGCTCACACTCGGAAGGACTGACGTTCTCAAGAAAAACTCTTTCCTGGTGTGAGGATACCCAGAACGAGTATTTCCATCAAATTCTGGACATCGTTTTTTGGAGCATTACCTAACATTCTCGTTAGAACGTATACGAGGAAGTAGGATTGGTAATTTAACTTAAATAGACATTCTTGATGCATTATGGCGTTTGTGATGCATCTGTGATTTGGAACATTGAATCTACATATCTCAATGACAGTTGACAATATTCTTTTTCATAGCAACCATATAAATAGACACTTCATTATAAAATCTATCAATTTCACTCTCTGCAATGAACAACTTCTCAAAAGTAAATGAATTTACAGAAAATTTTGAAGAATATAATGTTTACAGATCGTCTTTGTTAACACCAATTGATTGATTTTCTTTGATGAGATATTTGTAATGAGCACATTTTATATAAATCTCACATTTCTCTATTTTTTAGTTTCCTTACAGTTTAATTGACATAAGACTTCAACAACATATCAGAATATAAATATTTTTTCATATAAAAATTGTCAGAAATTTTGAAGCCGTTTTGAGAACATTTCGTTTTAGCATTTCTCAAAATGAGCAACAATTAAACATTAAAAGTTTTTATATTATGGGGCATTTAAGAAGAGAACGATTGAAGTAATTGCGTTTGCAAAAGCGCTACATAATAAAATACATCTGATCGAACGGGAAATATTAATTTTGGAAAAAGAAATCTTATGTATGGTTTTTGAATGCTGGTGTTGTTCGTGGACGGACTGACACACGGAAAAATATTTTTAAAACATTCTTTTGGTATCATGTCACCTCCAAAAACATTAAATTTTGTTTAAAAACTTGATATGTTTTTTTTTCTTCAAAATTTCATAATTTTATCAACGTATATTCTCTACATATTTTACGAAGAATTGTCAGCCATTTACATTTAAAGAAATTAGCTAACGAGCTTTATGTGTTGTACTTCCCCAAAATTAACTAGTGGTGCTACAGAATGGAACAGACTTTCCCGTATTAGGTTTCTATTTTCTTGAGTCTTCACTAGTTATTCGGAATTGCCACATACTCTTTCTTGCCAGCTACCATCTTATCACCGCCAAAAGTACTTTTTTTGATATTTTCTTAATTTTTCGGTTTCCTATTGGTAGAACGAAAATATTAATTTTAGAATATTAAAGAACACAAAAACTTAGCCATAAATGGCAATTTTCTTTTAAAAATTATGTGCCGTTTTAAAGAAAATTGCGTTTTAGCGCTACTAAAAATGCGAAATTTGGAGCTCATTTTCACAGAAATTTTTGAGTTTTCAAAATACTTTATTTAAAGTTATTTGAAGCACTTACACTCACAAATATAATAATCTTTACAAATTGCGGATAATGTGCATATTAAAGATGTGACGAATCTTTCAAAAAATTTAGTTATTAATTTTTGAAAAAACAAAAAAGTAACTCAAAATAAACTTTACGTCATATTAAAGAGTGTAATTATCACTATCTGTTACAAAAGTTTCAAGAAAAAATTTGCAGCCTTATATGAGAAAATGGCGTTTGAGCATTTCTGAAAACGCCGAAATTTGAGCTACTTTTCACAGAAAACGGTAGTGTTTTCGAGAAACTTTACTTGACATTATTTAAAGCACATGTACTCGTAAATATAATAAAGTGAAAAAATCGCCGCTAATGTAAATATTAATGACGTGAGAGACAAGTAAAAAAATTTACATTTTTGTAATTTTTGAAAAAAACAACCGATAGACTAATATGGCTTTTATGTCGTCTGATAGAGTATATTTACTATTATCCCTACCAAAAGTTTAAAGAAAAAAATTGGAGCCGTTTTTGAGAAAATCTTGTTTTTGTAATTTTTTAATGTTGCACATATTGCACGCAATATTGCACGAAAACTACTAAAATTTTGAGAAACATTTACACGACCATTATGAAAGAACTGAATATGCAGAACAAATTTTATTTGAAGAAAAAATCTCTATCTTCAATTTTGTAGGTGGAGAAAGACGCCGAAAAAAATTCAAAGTTTCACAATTTTCGAAAATTCAGGGTACTCCGTGAAAATCGGACCTAACCCATGTTAATAAGTGTATTTTACTTTATTCATATAAGAAATTTAAAGAAAAAATTTGGAGCCGCTGTTGAGAAAATTTTGAAAATCCCCGGGGGGCTTCATATAAAGTACCCCCAAATTTTAAAGAATCTTTTTCAAAATCTCAAAACTTTGACTAGAATCAGATCGACCGGAGAATATCCATTTTGGAAGAAATCGTACTATGGTTTAGGCGCTAGCAGTGTTCACAGACGGACAGATGGACGGACAGACGGACGGACGGACGGACGGACGGACGGACAGACGGGCGCTTTGGACACGCACCACGTGTTTGGGGATTTTGTTTCTTAATTTAGCAACTGGTTTTATCCACTTTTTCGTTTTCCCCGCCCGGCAATTAATTTTTTTCCGCCGAAAACTGGCCATTTTTTCGCGCAGCATTACATAACTTTCCCTATACTACGTATATCATTCCGTGTAGACGTACGAATACGGGAAAGTAAAAAAATCTTAAATATTTGGAACGAGTCAACAGATCTTTGTCATAACATGCTTACCAAGTTAGAGCTCCGGGGCTCCTAATAAGAGCGAGTAAAGTCTGATATACACATGCACGCTTGCACAAAAACAAACATGACAAAAGCACTTTTTTCTTCCTTGGGGATCTTCCAAACGGATATTACTACCAAAACATCGACCTCGTTTCGTGAACCGAGGCTCCACTTCTTTTCTATACATCTCTACTATGCATAATTGAGGAAAAACTATAACAAAAAATTTAAAAAAACATACAAAAGAAAAGGACTAGGAAAACGGAATTTCATTTTACTGAGCAAAAATTACAAATATATTTACAGAAAAGTGCCAAGAGGTAATTTTTATTTTATTTTTTCTGACATGTTCAATGATGTGTGTTTGATGCTACGTATAGGATCAAGATCATATTTTTAAAATTGAAAATTTTAACTCATACAGGGTTTTTAAGTTTTTCACATCTGTTGCTAGTGCAAAGACAAGATTTTTATTCAAATTCTAACGGTGATGTTAAATAATTTATTTATATAACAAATTATACTTTTAAATAACTTGTTTTAACAATAATTTGCACCAGTAGTTGAACTACAGAATACCCCCCCCAAAAAAACTAAATAATAAAGGACTTGATCATTATTTCTGAGGGACGAGTGTGAGAGTTTGTTTTACTTGTTTATCACATACATTTTTGATTTTGTAATTTCAATTAAAGATGTAAGGCCGCTCATTTCAATGCAATCCGCTGTGTTTACTGAGCCTGTCCCTAACACCTGCTCCATTGTAAACACTGTCGACAAAAGCACCAACATTATTGTCTTCCTCTCCATTTTCGCCATCATCGATGTCACCAGAAACGATGGAGTCTTCGGTGGGGATATCGTCGTTACTGTTGTTATCATCCCCTCCACCGCCTCCACAGTTACCCCATAAAATGCACAGAAAATCCTGGATTTGGAGAGAGAGAGAGAGAGAGATTACATGGAGTCAGTTGTGTTTTTTTCTCTGCTTTAAAATGAAATAATGTACTTGTTACGATTCAAAAACATTAAACTTCAAACATAGTTTAACATTATTTTAACATATTTCAACATAATTTTATTATTTTCGACTATAAATTCTCTCCAAAAAGGTGATATAAGTGAGTTTCTAAACTAGAAACACACGTTTAATAAAACTTAACGTAAAGTGATTTCGTATCTAAAAATTAAAATTAATTTTATTTGACACACTTCATGAAAGTTAATTTTTACATCAAGGGTGATATTACTAAAGTTAGAAGAAAACTAATTTCAAGTGGGGCTATTCCATACACTTTTATTTCAGTCTTGAAGTATCCAGGCTCAATAGTTCACAGTTTCCCGATTAAGTTTTCAAAAGAGTTTTTACTGAAGAATAAAGAACATTCTCATTATCAATATGTGATTTTGAAATTCTCGCTCCGAACCTCGAACTTCCCTTGCAATACCTTAGTATAAATGATCCAAAGAAGGGGGAAAGGTCGGAGCCCACTGACTTAATGGTACTGATTTCCGGACCGTAATTAAAACAGACACTGTAATATTTTTTAAACAATTTATTTTTAACATTTTTTAAAACAATTTTTGATGTTTTGTCTCTAGTTGGAGTCTTTTTCAAAACGTAAAAAATAAATTATTAAAAAAATTTTAGCGTCTATTTTTAAGGTCAGGTAAACATTGCCATTAAATAAACAAAATAACAGACGAAATATATCCCCATTGACGTAATTTTGATTTTGTTGCTATATTTAACGATTTGTATAAACTAATAAATTAGTATAATATAATATACATGTACATGTTATTTAAACAAAAATATTAATTTCAGGCTTTGAAACTCAAAAAAGATTAATTTTTTTGCTTGTATTTAAAGAACAAAATGTTTCACTTCTATGTAAAAAAAAAGCTACTTACTTTCATGACATTGTAATGTATTAACTATTACCCAAAGATTTAAATTATCTAAAGGAAATACTTTCAAAATGTGTTCTTAATTATCAGTGTTCGAAAGAATAGTCCAGTCTTTTTTCACAAACATCTTTTCATAACTAAAATTCTATCAATACTTGTAATAAATTACATCATACTTTAAACAAAAAGATTATCATAAACAATATCAATGATTTTCAACTTCCTCAAAAATTGATATCTAGAAAAAGCTAACCATCAAGGGGTCTCTTTGCTCCCTCCCTAGGTATGAAAGTAACCCTCATGAGTTCACAATGATTTTTAAATCTCCAAAATAGGGTGTTGTAGAATTTCGGTTTTTAGTTTAGATCTGGAGATAGCACTTATGTTTACCCAATCTGCCATCAAATTCACATTGCAATGTACGGTACTTTCACATTTACAATCAGGCGTACGTTAGAATTTTCTTAAGCAACTCACCAACCAGCCGAAGTCCTTAACTACTTCATTGATGGGATCTACCAACAGGCCGGACACGTAGTTCTCCAGAATAGACTTCTGACTATCGAAGATAAATGTTCCTACTTGATTCAAGGCCAGATTAAAAATGTCATCAACAGGTCCTCCTTCCATAAGACCATCTGCAGAAAGCTATTGGAGAAACAAATACACAGTTGAGAAAAAAAATGGGGAATGCATATTTGCTTACAAAAACATTTTAAATACGTTTGGATTCTAAGCATTAATTCTAGATTTCAGAAGGCTCGTAAAAGTTACAAGGGTGAAAGTTACGGTAGTTGTGAGTGCACGTATCTTATATTGACCATACATATTTGTGTTTTTACTTCCTCACATTCATACATATTCGGAGTAATGTACATAACACAGATAAATTCGTGTAGAGCTGCGAATAATAGATGTCGAGATTTTAACGGAAATGCGAGTTTCTGGATCCCATTATATCGTCTTTTTTATTTTCCCGTATATTATACGTACCGACGTACGTATAGTATAGGAAAAGTTATGTAATACTGTGCGCAAAAACGGCGGAAAGGGTAATAATATTTTTTCGGCAGCAAAACCAATTCAAAGCAAAGCGTCTGTCCGTCTATCTGTGAACAACGCTAGCAACTAAACCGGTCAGCCGATTTTCTCCAAAATTGATACTCCCCGATCGATCTAAATAATCTCGTGGCCCCTTGAATTTGAAACCGATATTTAAATTTTGGAGGGTACTTTATATGAACCCCCAAGGACATTTTCAAACTTTTCAAGAAAATGGCGCCAACAATTTTGAGTAAATTTTGTTGTTGGATAGTCTAAAGGTCATTTAAGAGAATGGCGTAGGTCTCATGTTGGTTGAAAACTCTGAATTTTCGAAAATTGAAAAAAAATCGAAATTTTTTCGGCATCTTCCTACAACTACAACTATGAAGATACAGTTTTTTTCTTAATGAAATGTGTTCATAAAAAATTGGTCTTCAAATAAGATTATGTTCAATTTTTCAAAAACATAAGTATTTTTTTCAAAAAATTGTGTCAAACATAGACATTTTTTAAAATTTTCTTTAAACCATTTTTTCTTAAAAAACCGCACAACGTTTTTTTATTAAATTGGGACCTGAGATAGCACAAAAGAAGCTTAAGGAAACGGTGCAGGTTTCATGTTCGTTTAAAATGCTTGATTTTGTAAACATTTAAAAAAATTTAAAATATTAAAAACATTTCGGCGTCTTTCTACAACTACAATTGTGAAGATACAATTGTTTTTCTTAATGAAATATACTCATCAAAAACAGATCTTCAAATAAGGTCATGTTGAATTTTTTGAAAATGTGGGTAGTGTTTCTATACTTTCCAGACAAACATAATAGCCCGCTCGGAATTGACTGCACTTTGTTTTCGTCGTTTTCCTACAACTACAATTTTAAAAAGACATTTTTTTATCAAATAAATGTATTGATCAAAATTACATCTTCGAAAAAGGTCATACGTAATTTTAATTTTCAAATAAGGAAGACTCCGAAAAAATGTTGAACTTTTGCAATTCTCGAAAAATCAGGGTTTCAACGAACATGAGATCTGTACCATTCTCTTAAATGTTCTTCACACTATCCAATAACAAAATTTAATCAAAAATGTTAGAGATTTTTTTTTAAGATTTGGTAAATGTACCGGGACTTCAGTAATAAAATTAGTAATTAAAATTAAATATCTGTTTCAGATTCAAGGAGCCGCGAAATCAGCCAAATCGATTGAAGAATATATATTTTGGAGAAAATCGGCTGAACGGTTTAGCCACAAGCGTTGTTCACAGACAGGTAGACCGGCAGACCGGCTGACAGGGAGACCGGCAGAGAGGACCGGCAGGGTTGGCATCTCTATTCATCATAAGATGCCATAATTGTTTAGGTTTAAAAGCAGTTCATACAAATAAAGAGTTGCCGAATGCGTCGGGTGTTGGTAAACCGTCGTATGATATTAATTACCCCATATACGCATGTCGGTTCACAAAGCAATGCCCTCAGACGAGCCAACTCGGTTTCCCAATATTTAAAATCCCCGCCAAGTGGTACGTCACGTTGCCGCGCTTTTTCGTTCTTACGAAAAACTGATGACAGTTGTTATTTTCTTTTTGTGTTCTTGTCCAAAGTACACGGTAAAATCTTTTTATTCTTTTTTGTCTCTTTAGAAAGGTTTGATCTATATTTATAAGGCCAGTAATGGAATACGGAGCTAGTTGTTGGGATCGGTACAGAATAGGACTTAAGAAGACCTTAGAGAGTATACAAAACAGAACGGCGAAATACACTTTTCGGAGGAACATAACTGCACATTGGGAATCATTAGAACATCGGAGGTAAAGGGCTCGACTTTGCGTAATGTACAAATCTTACACTGGTGGCTCTGCATGTCAGGAAATACGGGTTAGGGTAGATAAACCAGATTATTTTAATAGATTTGATCATAAATGTAAAATTAGAACTAGAATGTAAAGAACGGACGTAGGCAAATGCTCCTTTGTAAACAGAACAATCGTAGATTAGAACGATTTACCTTGCTCAGCGTGTGGTTTTGGAAAAAAATATAGGAAATTAATCAATAGGGTGAAAATGTGTAGTGAAGTGAAGTGAAAGGTGCGATTATGGGTAGTCTACTAAAAAGTATTGAGTTATTAGAATTTAGGTAAGGTATTATGAGGTCCAGTGAAGTGAAGTGAAGTGCAGTGAAGTGATTTCATTTCGTTCTGTTTATTTCGCTAATCTGAAGTGTCTTTCATAGGCTATTCTGACAAAAGTTGGTTGTGTTAACGAGTGTTTTACATGTTAGAAATGTAAAAATTATTATAAGTATTGTATATTATTATGTTGTAGGTAAAAAATGTTTATCCATATTTGTCTGAACATGATTGTGAGTGAATACGTGCAGGATGGTGAGTATGCCAGTATTCCTATGTCTTTGTATGATATGTATGTAAGCGTGTATGTTTTTATGTATGAATGTTGGTGTAATATGTAAGTAAGTTTATTTACGTAAATATTAGCCTATATGTAGTTTCATTTGTTGTATATGTATGTAAATGCATTTGCATATTCTAGGTAATGACAAAGATAACTTTTTTATATTTTTTTATATATTGTTTCTATTGTTAATTATGTTTTGTAATTGTAAATGTACTTTTATGTTTCTGTATTCTCCCACCGGGCAACATCAGCCCAATTGTAGAATAAACCTTATATCTATCTATAAGATTTTTGTCACAAAATTATAGAAAACCTACTCATATTTTGAAAAAAAATAAGTATGACCTTATTAGATGTAGTTTTGATATATATATTTAATTGATAAAAAATTGTCTTTTTAAAATTGTAGTTGTAAGAAAATGACGAAAACGAAGCGCAGTCAATTCCGAACGGGCTATTATGTTTGTCAGGAAATTGTAGAAAAACTACCCATATTTTCAAAAAATTCAACATGACCTCATTTGAAGATCTGTTTTTTGTAAGCATATTCCATTAAGAAAAACAATCGTATCTTCACAATTGTAGATGTAGAAAAACGCCGAAATGTTTTTAATATTTTAAAATTTAAAAATTTTTTTCCAAAATCAAGCATGACCTTATTTGAAGACCTATTTTTTATGAACACATTTCATTAAGAAAAAATGTATCTTCATAATTGTAGTTGTAGGCAGATGTCGAAAAAAGTTTTAATTTTTTCGATTTTCGAAAATTCAGAGTTTTCAACCGACGTGAGATCGACGCCATTTTCTTAAATGATCTTTATCCAACAACAAAATTTAGCCCAAATTGTTGGCGCCATTTGTTTGAAAATTTTGAAAATGTCCCAGGGGCTTCATATAAAGTACCCTCCCAAATTAAAATATCGGTTTCAAATTCAAGGGACCACGTGATTAGTCAGTTCGATCGGAAAGTTTCAATTTTGGAGAAAATCGGCTGAACGGGTTAGTTGCTAGCGTTGTTCACAGACAGACGGACAGACGTTTTGCTTTCAATTGGTTTTTCGGTAGGAGGACCCAAAAAGTAGGGATTTTGGCTGCACCACGTGTTAGGAGATTTTTTCTTAATTTAGTAGCTGGATTGATCCACTTTTTCGTTATCAGTGCCCTGTAATAAGAGTTTTTCTGCCGAACATCCGCCGTTTTGTCGCCAGCATACATAACACCTTTACTACGCTTTCTCTATACTATACGTACGTACGTATAGTATAAAGGAAAGTAAAATTACACTAATATGTCACAATGGTGTCGTCCCAAAATTATATGTATTACCTAAGATTCATAAACAACTTCTGTCTATGAGACCTATTGTAGCAAGAATCAATAGCCCTACTTACAAATTAACCATATTCTACCATCAAATTTTAAGCCACATTACAGGGAAAAAGTCCAGTCATATTATTAATGCTTTACAATTTAAAAAATGCATTGATTCTGTATCCACACCACCTGGCTATATCCTCTGCTCTTTAGATGCTAAGTCTTTATATACCAACATCCCAGTTGAATTACTAGATAAAATTATTTAGGAACATTGGCCTGACATAAATACACCTCATTTCCTAAGATCAAATTTTAATAGGTTTAAGAGCTATTTTAAATAATAACCCATTTTCTTTCAATAAAAAATTTTACCTACAAACCTTTCGATTAGCAAAGGGGTCTCTTGTCTCCTCTGTACTTGCCAACCTAATCATGGAACAAATAGAAGTCTTCTGCTTCTCCCATATGAACTTTCATGTCTTTTTTATTGAGGTACATGGATGATCTGATTACTTGTTTTCATCATTCCAATGTCGACACTTTGGTCTACATACATAATAAATTCCACCCCAGATTAATCTTTCCCACAGAACTTAAAAGTGACAATTCAGAAAATAGCTTTTTAAATCTTAAATTAATTGTTAAGCAACATAAAATTATAACAGAGTGGTATCAAACGCCAGCTTTTTCGGTAAGAGTGCTAAACTATCTGTTCAAGCATTCCAAAAACCAAAAAATATCCATGGTATACAATCTTGTAGATTCCGCTCTGAATTTAGCTAAATCTAAATTTCATAACAAAAATCTAAAGATACTAAAAAATCCTTAATAACAATCTCAACTCATAATTTTTTTTGATAAATGTATTAAAAAAAGATTAACACATAAACCTAAAGCAATTGCCAGCATACGTCAGTGGTGAAAATTCATCTGGCAATGAATTACACAATAAGAACATGATGCGAAATCTCCTCCGACGCGAGATAGAAAGAGTACGTCAACTTCCAGCCAAGGCTAAGAAAGTGATAGAGGCAGCAAATTCTGTCTTAAATAAGGTGGTACAGACCCTAGGTAGAGATCTAGATATTACTGATATCAATCATATCGTGTATGCAACTGGGTATCTGGTATCTCAGATAATTCTGGGGCCAGTCAAAAACAGCGACTGCCGACAGCAAAACAGAGTAAACAGCCCAGTACCCCCACGGACGAAGAGAATTATGAAATGAATAGCCGATACCGGGCGTGAAATATCACTCTTAGCCGAGGCATCTTCTAAATCAACGCACACCACTAAAGTTCAACAAATGATATTGAATATTGAACAAAAATACCGAATTGAAAATGACACAAGCAGGCTAATGGTAGTTAAGAAGCTAAAAGAGAAAATTCAAGCATGGGCTCAAAGAATTAGACGTTACAAACGTAGAATAGATTTTCGTGCACAGAACCGGTTGTTTGAAACAGACGCAAAGAGATTCTATCGCAATCTGACTCAAAAACCGAATGGCAAAGCTGTTATTCCTTCAAAAGATGACGTCGAAGCATTTTGGGCAGGAAACTGGGAGGAGAGCAGATCCTATAACAAAGACGCATCTTGGATTCAATCTGAAGTTGATGTTGCCGATGAACTTGTGGAAACTGGAAGATGTTCACGAATTCCCGTAAGAGGACCGCTTCCAAGCAATTAAGAACATGGGAAACTGAAAGTCTCCCGGGATTGATAAGATCCAGATTTATTGGATTAAGAAATTAACAGCAATACATTCTCACCTAGCGAATGTTGTTAATAAAATTTTAGAAAACCAAAGGAACTCCCGGAATGGCTCACACGCGGCATCACATATTTGCTACTCAAAGCGGGAGAAAGCTCTTTGGCGAAGAACTACGGACCAATTACTTGTCTGCCAGTACTGTACAATGTTATCACTGCAGCCATAGCTGACAAAATCTACAGACATCTAGAGAAGAATCATCTGATGCACGCTGAACAAAATGGATGTCGTAAAGGTTCTTATGGCTGTAAGGAAATCTTGCTACTGAATAAAGTCATCTTGAATTATGTATAGAAACGAAAACGTAATTTAAGCATGGCTTGGATTGACTACCAGAAGGCCATTGACAGTGTACCACACGACTGGATTTTGAAGACCCTGGAGATCTATCGATTTAATCCTAGACGTGTTGAGTTTTGCAAGGCTAGTATGAAGTCGTGGAGCACCAGGTTACTAATCCACAGCAGAAAGGGAGTAGTAGAAACCAGAAGTATTCAGATTAACAGGGGAATTTTTCAAGGAGATTCACTATCCTCTCTGCTGTTTTTCATTAGTTTGATCCCACTATCTAGACAGTTGTCGCAAGCTGACTATGGTTGCAAGCTCCATGATGATGAAAGGCCAGTATCACATTTGTCTTATATGGATGATCTGAAAGTGTTTGCTAAGAATGAAGCGATTCTCTCCCAAATGCTGTCTGTCGTGAATGACTTTAGCAATGACATCTGCATGAGGTATGGTCTTGACAAATGTGCAACAATCAATTTAAAAAGAGGAAAACTGACAACGTCAGAGAGCGTTGAAGTTGATAGACACACTGTGATTCAAGATCTTGAGCCAGGTAAAACTTACAAATATCTGGGCATTGAAGAATGTGAAACCATCTCGAACGACACAATGAAAGAGAGAATTCGCAAGGAGTATTACAGAAGAGTGAGACTTGTTCTGCAGTCGGCTCTGAACTCCAGGAAAAAAATATATGCAATTGGTAGTCTGGCGGTGCCTGTAGTCGAGTACAGTTCTGGACTAGTAGACTGGACTGAGCAAGAAATCCGCATCATGGATCGAAAAACCAGAAAACTGCTAACAATGCATCATGTCGCCCACCCTCGAGCGGATGTACATAGACTTTATGTGTCACGTAAGGAAGGAGGAAGAGGCCCGAGACAAACTGAAGCCTTCTGGCACAATGCAATATTTGGAATGGGAAAGTATGTAGTCAGTCATCGAGATGACCCTCTAATGAGGGAGGTCATGAACTCTGACCAAAGAATGGGAAACAGAGGCATTGTTAGTGTAGCAAAAAGCATTGCAAAGACAACTAAGCAAGACACGTTTAATAACACAGACACTTAATTTCTGGTACTACTAAACATGAAATGTGAGACACAAAAAATGTTAAAGATGTCGTGGAGGGACAAACCCGTCCATGGACAATATCTAAAAAGAATAGACATGGTGCAGATAAATAAAGATCAATCATTTATGTGGCTTAAAAGGGGAAGAATGAAGCCAGAATCGGAAGCAGTTCTAGTACTGCTCAAGATCAGGCGTTGAGAACACGACATTATGATAAAGCTGTTCTCAAAATTTCCCACGATGACAAATGTCGAATTTGCCAGGAGCAAGTAGAAACCATTGATCATATTGTCTCAGCTTGTCGAATTCTAGCAAAGACCGAATACTTGAAAAGACATGACAGGGTGTGTAGCTACCTCCACTGGCAGATCTGTACCGCCCTCGAAGTTCCAAACACATGCCCCAAGTGGTACAAACACTCACCAAAACCGGTGACATCGGTTGGATTGTGTACGATATTGTACGACCAACAAATTCAAACTGATCGCACGGTAGCGGCAAACAAACCGGATATTGTTATCCGGGATTTAGCGAAAAAATCGTGTTTACTTGTCGATGTTGCTGTACCTTGCGATCAAAACGTCGTTACCAAGGAGGCAGAGAAACGTCTTATATACAAGAGTTTGGAAATCGAGATCAGCCGAATGTGGGGCGTAAAAGCACAGGTCGTCCCGATAGTTATCGGAGCTCTGGGATTTGTTCCGCAAAATTTGAGTAAGAAGTTGTCTAAACTCCCTGGTAATTCAAAAGACTGGGACGTGCAAGAAATTGCTTTATTTGGAACAGCTCACATTTTGCATAAAGTAATTAGAGGCACTGATAGTCATCGGATCTGCTCCTTAGGTAGCTGGTTGCAACCTGGAGTGGATCTTATATTCAGCCGACTCATAACATCTTTAGTCGTGATGTAGTGGGAAAATTATTATTATTATTATTATTATTATTATTATTAACT
The DNA here is from genome assembly GCA_031308135.1 of Acheta domesticus. NCBI lineage: Eukaryota > Metazoa > Arthropoda > Insecta > Orthoptera > Gryllidae > Acheta > Acheta domesticus. Next base: position 205,898,062 of record JAHLJT010000631.1, on the reverse strand, counting down.
GCTCAATATATGTATTATTTAGCTAAGCCCATTGCAGAAATATCACTACCCGGTCTCTACTACATCAGATAAATCGTAGGAATTTCTGTTGTATAAAGTTTATATTAAGAAATGGCGAAATGTGGGATCTTAAAACTCACCTTCAAATCACCCACGTTTAAGGTTGTGGTAATTGATCGTACTCTGGAAGAAACTACTCCTACAGTAATTTGAGTGACAATCGTAACATTCAGTTCTGATAGTTCCATCCTGAAAAATAAGGAATGGCAATATTAAATTATTATTAAGAGCTAATCAAGATTCTTAATATGACAACTGAAGAATAATCGCCATAAAGAGGTAGTGGATGAGATTTAAAGGAGTATATTTGACTTCGAAGGTTTATTTAGTTAGACACTTTCATTTGAGTCATCAGGTTTCCAGACTACATTACACATAGCTTGAACATTCTACGTTGCAGTGAAAGATGAACTATCAAATAACATTTCTCGTCCCAAATTAAAGAAGCATCTTTTGACGATCTTGGAATTGTTTTTAGATGTTACGACTATATGCCTTTCCTAGCGTGTAATGTTAAATTTTCAGATACTTTATAAGCAATTAATATAGTACTTAGTAATGGTTACTTGAAATTGAGGTTTTTGAAGATAGAAACATTTTCAGTCTTGAAATTTCAATGTTGGGTAAGTATTCACGAAACTTGGAGTAATAATAAAAAATGATCACTTGGAAAATGAAAGTGATTTGTTTCTTTTTTAGCCTATACTTATTTATACTAGAGTATGTAAATTTTACTAATACATTTTTGTAGATATAATTAATTATATACTGTACTAGAAGAATCCAACAGACGTTGTCCTGCTCTCTTTCTCTCTCTCTCTTCCCTTTTCTTCTGTCTCTGTATCTCTGTTTCTGTCTTCCTCTCCCTCTGTGTTCATCTCTCTTTCTGTCTCCCTATATATTTACAGTAAATCCTCATTAACACGAATTCTAAAGGACCGAAATTATCGGAGTTCGTGTTATAAAAATTCGTGTTATCCGAGTATTATAAATGTCGTATTACCGTAATCCCTGACCGGGACCGAAGGTTTGTTCGCGTTACCGCGAAATTCGTGTTAAGCGAGTTCGTGCTAACGAGGGTTTACTCTATATATATATATATATATATATATATATATATATACATACATACATACATACACACACACATAGATATAATCGAGATGAACCTCTGGTCCATTTCTGGCATATGCTCAAAATTTGCTCAATCATGGGTATTATGTTACTTACTGGAAGTTGCCGTTTCCGTATAAGTTCACTACCTCTCCCAAGAGGGCATCAAGGGCATATTGTCCCTGTGCGTCCAGACGAGGAATTGTGATGTTCAAAGTACAATCACTCGAGAAAAGATGGTTATACGTTCAGTTCCCACACTTGCATCAAAGTCTCCTAGTCCAGTAGACACCACATTTCGGATCCCGCTTTCACCTAATACAAATCATGTTTGTCACTTTCTGAAGCAAATACTTATTTTAAAATAAAGTATAACTATACTTTTCTGTGTTTGATTTAACTCTTGAGCATTTAAATGTTGACTAAAACACATATTGTTACCCATAAGCACTTTCTTTTATCTCTATAAAAATACAGAGATTACAATTCTGACGATAGGTTTTATTGGATTATCAACTGCATTATGAATTCATCGGATAGATACACGGCTTTTTAAGTGAAATATTGCAGAGAATACTTTTCTCTAGATTACTTTCAAAAAAAGAAACAATAAAATACTAAAATTCTACAATTTAATGCAAATAGAGAACAAGAATTGAAAATTAATGTAAGAAACATTTTATTCGGAAGTTTCATTATAGTTTTAGTTATATATGTTTGCTTTATAAACGAGTGTCATTGGCGCACAATGAATATGACACATGTCAAATATAATTTTTTATTTAGTAAAGAAATATGTTTAGAAAGTAGCGTATATTTTCTGGTAAAATTTTCACAATGACACTACAGAAATGGTCGGCTTTATAGAATTATTTGTCTTTGGCTGTAAAATAAACGGTTTCAATGTGATTGTTTTCACGCAAAATGCCCGTTGTAAAGAAATAACAAGAGAAAGTGAATGTTCCTGAGACTGCTACTTGCAAGTTTAGTGAATCATGAGACGTCGCACATTCGTGAAAAAAAATCTGTAAACAATTGCTTACTTATAAAGCATTGAAGGCTTTCACGGCCGGAGTCAATATTCTTGATGTCTTCCGGGCTGATGGGCCGTGGTCCAATTGGCTTGAAACTGCCAAACGTTTCGCCCACGACTGCGGTGGGCATCTTCAGTGGCGAGGTCTCGGGCGAAGTGTCGGGACAGCGGCTTATTGGTGACTGACAGTCGCCACTGAAGATGCCCACCGCAGTCGTGGGCGAAACGTTTGGCAGTTTCAAGCCAATTGGACCACGGCCCATCAGCCCGGAAGACATCAAGAATATTGCTTACTTGTAAAAGGAAACTCCTTCTCTTAAGAAAATTATTCATCTCCCAAAAATCAAAATCCGGACCGAGCGTACGACACAAAGGAACTAACTCACCGCGTACGTGCCGGGCTCAGTCAAGTTCAGCTCCTGAGACTCGAGGCGCAGAGGATCGAGTACGGGGCACGTACGGATCTTCGCTGCCCTCGCGGATGATCCTGCGAATGTTCTCGATGAGTCGCTGGTGGCATCTCTGGACGCGGCTTCGTCCACGGGCTGCATTGCCTGTTGAGGAGCCGCCACTGAGGACGCCAGCGCCGCGGGGAGGGCGGCGAGGCCGAGGGTGAGGACGACGGCCAAGAGGACGCGACCCATGGCGTGCGGCGGCGGCGGCGGACGCTCGGCGAAGCGACAATGCGACGAAGCGGCGCTGTCAAATCGCCTTATAAACCACGAGCACGCGCCGCGTATCTTGACAGCCTCTGATCGAGAAACGCCCCTGGATTAAACACGAACGTCTGGGATTTCGTGTAAACTTAATGTGGTGACGTTCGCGTCGTGTTTTTTTCTTTTTGCAAAGGTGCCATCTCATTCAAATAAGAACTACGTGGGTCAGTCTGTGCCACGTCCCCTCAGGTGCGTTATACATTTATCTTCATTTCCTTGTTTCATATATGGGTTGACATATAAGTAGTATAATAGTGGTATTTAGAAAAAAAATTTAAACGACTCTTGTGAATTGTTTTTACTTTCTCGCCTTACGAAGGACTTCCTAAGAGAGTAAGTTATGTTATCGTGCGCCGGAAAACTCTTACAACTGGAGGCTGCTCACGAAAAAGTGGTTAATCCGATCCTAAAGTTAGAAAAAATCTCTTGTTGATACGTAGGTCTTTTGTTTTTTTTACTTTCCCGTATACTTGCCGGTATATACGGAGTAATATATGTAGTCTATGGAAAGTTATGTAATGCTGTGGAAAATCGATTTCGAGATTTAAACGGAAATACAGGTTTGAGGTCTCCTGATAGCATAAATTGTTTGTTTTTTTTGTTTCTTTTTTTCAAAACGAGCTGTCCGTCCGTCCGTCTACCCGTCTGTCCGTTCGTTCGTCCGTCATCTGTGAACAACACTAGCACCTAAACCATACGTAGGATTTCTTCCAAAATCGATATTCCTTGGTCGATCTGGTTCCACTCGATGCTCAGCGATTTTGAAAAAGTTCTTCAAAATATAATTCTGCATATTGCATTGAAAAATTTGGGAAATAATACTTTTCTTAGAGTAATTAGTATTTCAACAAGTTAATTTATATTTAGAGTAAGTTGAAGTATTTGCAAGAAAACTAGGAGGACTATTCTCGTAGTTCATGTAGTACTGTAAATAATAGTTAAATATACTAAAAAAGTATGGTTGTACTTGCCCGATCCTGTGTTTTCGCATAGAAAAATTTACATAGCTTTCGAAGAGTAAAAAGCTTTTGCAATATTTTGTGACTGTCAAGGAAGAGATAAGCTAACAGTCAAACAAGGTTGTCTAATTACTTCAAATACTTATAAAGAATTGAAGCGAATTATTCCAAAAAAATCGTTCAGTAACTGAATAATCCTCTATTCAAAATTTGTTTCAAACATAATATTATTGTTTGTTTATTTTATTTATATCTATAAGTACAAATAAGTGACCATTTACGCATTAAAAAATGTTTCGTTTACAACTTTCCCTCTCATATGGAAATGGGAGGATAGAGAAGAGGGTGGAGTTTAATTTGCGAGAGTTCTTGCATGGGTACGCTATTTCTTATTTGACTTCTGCAAATGTACAATGTGTTTGAACATTTAGCAAATGATATACATAAATAATAATCCCTTTTTAAATGTTAGGTAAATCTAAAGGTTTTTTCTCTTACGTCTGCGTGTGTTGACTATTGTCCAGCAAGTTAATAATTGATTTGTGTGTTTAATTTTTTCTGGTATATTTGATGTTCTCATGGTGATGAGATCGTGTAGCGGAGTTATGTCGATGGCTCTGTAAAGCATCTTGGTTGTCACGAACCCCGTGCAGTTGCCTAGATATCTTAAATTTTAGGTTTCGAATCTTCGAACAATTTTGAAGATTTGCTTTACTGACAGAACTCCATAACTCAATACCATAATTCAACGTTGGTTTTATAGTTGCCTTATACATAAGTACTTTGTCGAATAACTAAAGTTTTGTTCCTCGGTTAATGAGCCACGCTAATGTGTGGCGGTTTCTCTTGTCCTTCTTTGCCAACTCTTTAATTTTGCAAGAATCTAGTGGGATGTGAGGTACGAAATTTAAGCTATCAAGATGTAGGGAATAGCCGTTGCAATAGACATACACACTTTACGTATAGTATAGGGAAAGATATGTAATGCCGCGCGAAAAATGGCGGATTTCGGCAGAAAAACTCTTTCGTATTATAGGGCCCTGGTAACGAAAAAGTGAATAAATACAGTTGCAAAATTTTAAAAAAATCTCTAATACGTGGTGCAGCCAGAATCCCTGTTTTGAGGGTCTCGAAACCGAAAAACCAATTGATGCAAAACGTCTGTCCGTCTGTCTGTCCACATATCTGTGAACATCGCTAAAGATTAAACCGTTCAACCGATTTTCCCCCAAATTGATACTCCTTAATCGACGTGACTGATCTCGTAGTCCCTTGAATTTGAAACCGATATTTTAATTTTGGGGGTACTTTACATGAAAAACAAAACTCGGATTTTTCGAAAATTGAAAAAAGTAAAAACTACGACTACAGTTATGAAAATACAATTTTTCCCTTAATGACTTGTGTTTAGAAAAAGCAGGTATTCAAATAAGATCATGTTCAATTCTTCAAAATTATCAGTATTTTTGCGAAAATTTGTGTCAAACATAACCAACTTTTTATTTTCTTTAAACCATTTTTTGTTAAAAACCGCACATTTTTTTATTAAATTGGGATCTGAGATAGCATAAACGAAGATTAAGAGAATGGTGCAGGTTTCATGTTCGTTGAAATGCCTGATTTTGCAAAAAGTTTAAAAAATTAAAAAATCTAGGCGTTTTTCAACAACTACAATTGTGAAGATACAATAGTTTTTCTTAATGAAATATGCTCATTAAAAACAGATCTTCAAATAAGGTCATGTTGAATTTTTTGAAAATATGAGAAGTTTTTCTATAATTTCCTGACAAACATAATAGCCCGCTCGGAATTGAGTGCGCTTCGTTTTCGTCGTTTTCTTACAACTACAATTTTAAAAATACAATTTTTTCTCAATTACATGTATTTATCAAAACAACATCTTCAAATAAGGTCATACTTAATTTTTTGAAAATAAAAATAGTTTTTCAATAATTTCGTGACATTGTCCGCTGGAAATTTACTGCTATTCAAACAGCTGGGTGCGTCGTAAATAAGAATTTGCAATTTGGTGAATATTTCTTTGTTCGTTTCTTACATTCGACCTTTTGTTATACATTTACACATTACTCTTTTAGAAATTATTTATTTTGAAATATTTGAAATAAAAATTGATAGCTCGTAAGAAAGTTTGAACAATGTAGGGAATGCAATAATGGAATTCCGTTTCTTAAAAAAAAAATAAAAAAAAGAAACGGATTTTTTTACCGTTTCGCGGTCGCGAATTTCTGTGAATTACATGCCACTGTTGTGACTTGATGTAGCTCTAAGAAAACGAATTATCTTGATGTTTGTATGAAAATATTTCGTTTTCGCACCAAATGCTGTACCATTTCTAGTGAGTTGAGCATTTTTGCATTTTAGAATACTATTCTCTAATCATGGCTCTATGAAATGCATTTTTATATTGTCCGGGTTGTCAGACTTCTTTTTCCAATACAAGTTTACAAAACTTATGTATTATATTTTTATGCATTTGTAGAATTCACATAGTTCTGCCAACACTGCCATGGAAACAGTGAGTAGTTCGCTTTTTGGTTGAATTGGACGTTTTGAAATAATAAAAAATATGTTAGTAGCGCAGAAAGTGCAATATTTCAATACTACGTAGCTGTTTCCAATAGCGCAGGAAAGTATGTGCTGTTGTAGCACCACTAGTTTAGGTTAATCTTCAAATTTAGTTGAACTTTAATATCTACAAGAAACAGGTTTAAAGACATTTCGAATAAAAGCTTTTCGATATGTCACATTACATTTAATAATTGATGTGAGAAAAAAACAAACTATTAATATGTATTATTTGCAGATTTAAACGTATTGAACAAAACTCATCATACGATGCATTAACTTTACGTATTTCCCCAAGTTTGTTTTTCTAATCATCATAAATTTTAATATGATTTATGACCGGCTTTGCAAGTCACACGTTGCTTAAGATACCCATCCTCGGGCGCTGCCTCAATAATCATCGCGTCTGAAAGACTGCGATTTCGAGGGCGATCACGCAGATAAACGCTCCGCGACGCGCGAAGGTCGAAACGCGGGAAACAAAGGAGCGTCGAGAAGGGAGGCGTGCTCCTTGGCAGGGTCTTCCGGCGCCGGCAGGGTTGCCAGATTGAATTGATGATTGGTGTTTCCAGGCGCGTCAACTACTTAGGTCATTAGTCCCGTTAGTGTAGTGCGTGTTTTTCTCGATTTCTTGGCCTTTTCTCGGCGATGATCTTTCCCCGCTGGATGGCAAGATCTGGCGACGACCTACCGTCGACTAGCGGGGTTTTCCCCTCAACCAGGTATCTCCCACCGGCGGGGCACCTCCCCAGCTAGGACAAGCTGTAAGCTCCCGACCGGTCTCCCGGAATATGTGGTAGTGTAGTGCATGTTAGTGTAAGTGTGTATGTAAGAGGAGAGAATAGGACAAGGAAGAGGAAGGAAAGATCGCGCGCGGTCCGTGACCCGTTGTTAGGGTACTGCTGCGGCATTCGCCTAATGGTGATCGGAGAAACCACGGAAAACTACCGATCACAGCATCCAGCCGCTAGAATTCTCTCCAGATAGCGACTGAATTCGACCTAGCTGACAAGCTAGTGTGCAGTGACATCAGGTTGATGCACTGAGCCATCTCTCCCGGTGCCAGATTGGGAATTTTGTCTTCCAATGGGTATTCTTTTTCGTTGTGAGGAAAGAATGAGGAAATAAGGGAAGATTATTTCCATCCGGAGTCGAGATAGAAATATTATTCTCCCAGTTATTATAAATAAAAAAGAAGCAATAGACGTTATTATCTTTTATTCTTATGTATCAAAAAATAAAAATTAGACACTAGCATAGAGAAAGAAAAGAATTAGGAAAACGAGGAGAGTATACGGTTTCGAGCAGCTTAGAAGAGGATGATTGGTTGATTTGAATTTAAGATGACAGCCAATGGAATCGTCAGGGACCGCTCATGCTGGTCAGCAATTTGCAGAATATTTTTTTCTCAAATTTGAGGATTTGTTTATTCAT
>JAHLJT010000631.1:205847554-205890061 GCA_031308135.1 Acheta domesticus | reverse complement strand
ATTGCGTGCGTGCGAGTCAGTGATTGAAAGAGTGAGAGACAGAGACAGAGAGAGACCGAGACAGAGGGTGAGACAGACAGGCAGAGAGAGACAGAGAGAGAGAGAAATGAGAAGAAAAAAGAAATATACACATGAAACATTTTAAACAGAATAAAATTTTCCACTGATACTACTGTTTAAAAATAAATTTAGCATTTTGAATATTAACGAATTCAAATGTTCTCAATCGATTCAAAAAAATATAGAAGAGTAATCATGATAACACCATGCCTTACTAGCGCGATGTGTTTAATTACATGTAAATATTTACATGCACTATTTAATAACAATGCACACAACGATCACTTCTAATCATTGAATTGCAATCTCAATGAATGCGTCGAATAACATTGCATCCAATGAGTTATTCTGGTTTGTTGTTTCAATATTACATGGAGCATGAACATAACCACTGACATCTTTGTATTGTATTGAAAATAACAGTTAAATTTAAAATAACTATGGTTTCCAGCTGTACATGAGTTTTAAGATTCTCAAATTTATCATTTGCTTGTTCTCCTATAACTTTACGAGTTGACCAAGATTAGGAGAAATGTGCAATAACACGCGTGAAGAATTTATCCACTGTAATGTTAGTACTTATATTACGTTCTCAGATTTTTAAAGAGATTAAATTTGTACACTACATACTATTATTGAAACTGTACTCAGTGTGTTGAGTTAACGTTCATTTTATACAATATTTAGTTAAAATATCTCAGCATTAACGACGGTAGGTTTTTGCTCTTATCTATTCCAATTCGATGATATTACATTACATTTTGTCAATGTGTTTAAAGAAACGACAAAAATTCCTGGGGTTGTTGACAAGTTTCAAATACAATTATAAGTGAGCATGAAAAAGAAATAATTAAATTATGCTTAGACGTATACGTACGTATTTTGTGTACGTATACGTACAGAAAATGTCAGAATATTTGCAAGTGAATTAATGAAGTTTGCGAGATCACTAAACAAAACTAGTGGTGCTACAACAGCACTTACTTTCCCGTATTAGAGGAAACAGCTAAGTAGTACTGTAATATTGCACTTTATGCGCTACTAACATCTTCGCTTGGAACTCACTATTTCCATTGCAGTGTTGTCAGAACTATGTGAATTCTACAACTTCACAAAAATAGAATGCAAAAGTTTTGTAACCCTGTATTGGAAAAAGAAGCCTGATACCCTGGAAATATAGAAATGCCTTCCATTGGGCCATGATTAGAGAAGAGTATTTTGAAACCATGCAACAAATTCTCTACTCACTACAAATGATACAGCATTTGGTGCAAAACTAAATATTTGCCTGCAAATATCAACATAAATTAGACAATTATAACTCCTTTTCATACAGCTCCATTAGGTCACAACAATGACACTAATTCACAGATATTGGCGAGCGCAAAGTGAATTCCATTGTTGCAGATCCTGCATTGTCGCTATTCTGAGAGCTATTAATTCTTTTTACTTATTTCAAATATTTCAAAATAAACAATTTCTAAAATATTAATGTGTAATTCTATAACAAAGTTCGAATGTAAGAAACGAAGAAAGAAATAATATACAAAATTGCACATTCTAATTTACGACGCATCCAGCTGTCCGAAGCGCAGTAAATTTACAGCGGCCTATTACGTTTGTCATAAAATTAAAGAAAAACTACTCGTATTTTGAAAAAATTAAGCATGACCGTATTTATTTTATTTATTTATTTGTCAAAAAACAGAAACAGAATGGCACAGACTTTCCCGTATTAGTTTTCTATTTTCCTGGGTCTTCGCTAGCTATTCGGAATTGCCACATACTCTTTCTTGCCAGCTACCATCCATCATCGCCAAAAGTACACTTTTTTGTCATTTTCTTAATTTTTCGGTTTCCTATTGGTAGAACAGAAACATTAATTTTAGAATATTAAAGAACACAAAAATCTAGCCGTAAATGGCAATTTTCTTTTAAAAATTGTGTGCCGTTTAAGAGAAAATGGCGTTTTAGCACTACTAAAAATGCGAAATTTGAAGCTCATTTTCACAGAAAATTTTCGAGTTTTCAAAATACTTTTTTGAAGTTATTTGAAGCACTTACACTCACAAATATAATCATCTTTACAAATTGCGGATAATGTGCATATTAAAGATGTGAGAGATCTTTCAAAAAATTTACATTTATTTAATTTTTGAAAAAAACAAAAAAAACTCAAAATAAACTTCACGCTATACTAATGAGTGTAATTAGCACTATCCGTTACAAAAGTTTCAAGAAAAAAATTGCAGCCATATACGAGAAAATGACGTTTGAGCATTTCTGAAAATGCCGAAATTTGAGCTACTTTTCACAGAAAACGGTAGTGTTTTCGAGAAACTTTACTTGACATTATTTAAAGCATATATACTCGTAAATATAATAATGTAAAAAAATCGCCGATAATGTAAATATTAACGACGTGAGAGACAAGTAAAAAAATTTACATTTTTGTAATTTTTGAAAAAACCAACCGATAGACCAAAATGGCTTTTATGTCATTGATAGAGTACATTTACCACTATCCCTACCAAAAGTTTAAAGAAAAAATTTGGAGCCGTTTTTGAGAAAATGTTGAAAATCCCCGGGGGGCTTCATACAAAGTACCCCCAAATTTTAAAGAATCTTTTTCAAAATCACAAAGCTTTGACTAGAATCAGATCGACTGGGGAATATCAATTTTGAAGAAAATCGACCGAACGGTTTAGGCGCTAGCGTTGACCACAGACGGACAGACGGACGGAATGCCGTCAATCGATTTTTAAGTATAAAGAAGCAACAAATCATGGATTTTGACCACACCACGAGATAGAGGATTTTTTTCTTAATTTAGCAACTGGTTTTATCCACTTATTCGTTTTCACGGCCCGGCAATTAATTTTTTTCCGCCGAAAATTGGCCATTTTTTCGCGCAGAATTACATAACTTTCCCTATACTACGTATATCACTCCGTGTATACGTACGTATACGGGAAAGTAAAAGTACTCGCTGAAGCGAAGTTTGAGAAAATACATCATCTGTATACAGTGTCTGTGTTGAGTGCCGAGTTATGTGTAGGATGAGACAAAATATTTCAATTTCATTAATCGAAGAGCATACAGGGCAACAGCCCAGAGCGGATTTTTTTCAGAGAGTAAATAAGCTTTTCAGAACGCAAAATTTACTTAACTTAATCCCATGGATAAGATATTCTATCTGTTTGAAATTGTTTTAAAGAAGTGTGTATATATATATATATATATATATATATATATATATATATAAAAAATATTAATTGTATTAACCTATTATATTAATTATTGACTTATAATTTAATAAGAACATTAAAAAATATGACAACAATTTGGAACTAAAATTTTGTTTTAATTTGATTGACCAAATGATGTATTTCTGTAGTTTTACATTACATATTTAGTAATTAATGAACTTAAATGAAACCGAAAATGAATGAAAATAAAAGTTTTAGAGGGGAGTTACAGTAAAGAATGCTAATTTTGTTCAAACTTTTGCGCCAATTGGGTATAACAGATCATTTCTGTGATTTCGCAATTTTTTTTAATAATTGGTAATATTGATCTAATTTCGAATTGTTTTCAATTCCTCTCTTACAAGGATTTGTCGATCACCGTAAAGATATCACACTGTGTTTTAGACTTTCCTAATTGATAGCTCCCAGGAGACCTATTCGGCGCAAAAGTTTGAACAAAGTTACCGTCCCATCGGAGGTTATAGAACATATCATCTGCGAGCCTTGTCTTGATACAAAATAGGGAAAGGTAGAGATGATACTATAAATTATTCCAGCACGCCGTTACAATTTCTCAGATGAACAATTTCAATTTATAGCTTTCAAATAAATTCTTATGATATTAACTTCCAATATTTTCTCTTTACGACGTATACCCTTTCAAACTTCATTACAAATTGTCGACTCGCTTCATCAAAAGCATTTATTTGTCTCTTTAATCACCAAAACATTATTTATTGAATTCTCTCTTCAGAGTCATGAAGAAATTTTATTATTACTATTATTATTTTATTATTTGTATTTCCTTTTCATTATCTTCTCTTGATGGCGCTTATCGAATGACTTGCGAAGAAAAGATTGGGTCCATTCATTGAAATTTCATTCTTTTAGAGCTGATGAGCTATTCAGTTACATCGAATTTCCATTTCTTTAAAATTTTTCATTTTTAATTAATAATAAGTAATGCTGCTACTGCATTTAATTTCCATCCTTCTCGAACAATCTATTTATTTATCGTAAAAATCAGTTAAAAACTCTGTAAGGCGCGCTACAGGGAGAAGTGCATTCTGTACATGTGCTCTTAATTCTGGGCTCCCTACCCTTAACCATACACAAGTTGAATTCTGAATACAGAAAGAAATGGTCGTTTTTGGTGGGAATTGTTAACAAAATATTCGCTCCGATGTAATACAATCTATGTGTCAGTAATTAAATTTTCGTGAGTTTTGTAAAGAGGAATTAAAGACAACACATTCCTCAAGAAAGTAATTTATTCTTCGGGTATTAGGAACACTATTCCGTGTTGGTTCAGTAAATATACTTGCACGACAACTCACTATTTGCGTCCCGAGTTCTTTCGTAAGTTCGTGCCCCTGGTCTCCTTGCGAACGTTCGAACCTTCTGGGAATCATTGTTTTTCTCGGCGCTCTGCCAACAGAGGAGCAGAGATGTAATTGATGCATTTGCCGTGCTGAGGACAGGAAATAAGGTTCATCTGATTCTCCGTTTCTTAGAGTGAGTTAATGTGGAACATGTAGGATTCCCATTGGGATAGTAGTAAGACAAGACACACCATTCCCAGGAAGCCTCCATCTACTCGAAAATGTCAGTACCTCGATTTCGGTGAAATGTGACTTATCTTGTCACCATGCCTTAATATTTATGAAGGACTTGGGGACAATGGCACGTTGAGACACACTTCCACCAAAATCGATAGATTAACATTTACAAATTGAAGGAGGCTTCCTGTAGCTGGTTGGACCGTGCTATTGCCCCAAATTATTCAATTAAATTCGTTTCAAACTATATTTTAGCATATTCGAAAGTATGAATAATTTACATCCCAACTTCGGCTTTGGAATTTAGGCTGGGAATTTCGAAATTATTCCCACTAATAGTAAGGAAAAAATATTTTCAATAATTTTAAATATTTAAAGAAGTATTTTGAAGAACATCAATTACACAATCTATCTTTCCATAAATTCAGCGTATACTAAATTAATGTAAGGCTGCTCTGCACTGTTAAGACTATTTACCACTGTTTGCTGCTACAGAAAGTGAATTACATTATTTGCTTTGCATTTTGGAAATCCCAAGTTCGGGTCACAAGACGAACGTGTCTACTCAATTCGGCCCATTTGCCTTCTCGGTGTAATCACGAGGTTTCATTCACTGGCGTAGCGTGGGTGTCAGCCGGCAGATAGTCAAACATACAATTATATAAATAAAAAACCTGAGTATAATATTTAATACACAATCGAATGTATACGTACAAGAATAAGACAATTTTCAACAAATTTCGATAATTGAACAATAACTACATATACTTAAGAGCACTAACATCACAGTTTGGAAAGCGCATACGATTAAGTTAATGTTAATTAGACGACTGACGACCCATCATTGAAACTTTCTTTAAATTGTCAACACGTCACCCATGGTCTTCTCCGAAGGAACCTATCCGTACTGTTCTCTAATTTGCAGGTGTTATTATACAATATTAAAGATTATTCTTTATAAGATAGAAGGCATTCTCGCTGAATATTAGTTGTAAACAATACAAACATAAAATAAAATACGGGGAATCCCTACAAGTCAGTACAGACCATACAATAGCAAGACGTCATTACAATAGCAAGACGTCAGTCAGACCATACAATTGCCAGCCGTTACAATAAGCAAGACGTCATTATTATTATTCATTTCAAGAAGTCGTCACAGAGTAAGTAATGAAAGATTCCGTGCTCATTTCAATCGGTCCGAATCGTAGATGCGACAAAAATATGAAATGAAATTGTTCAAATTTTTACGAGATATTATTAAAATTATTTATTGCGGAATTTTGCTGCCCCTTAAAAGTGCCGCCCCTGACGGGGGGGGGGGGCATGCGACAAAAATATGAAATGAAATTGTTCAAATTTTACAAGATATTATTAAAATTATTTATTGTGGAATTTTGCTGCCCCTTAAAAGTGCCGCCCCTGCCCCCCCCCTTACGCTACGTCACTGGTTTCATTAGATGCGCAGCAGCCGCGGTGTTGGGGTAGCGATTATCTGCTGTTGTGGTCTAACGTAGCAAAGAATGAGTGGCGGAGGAGACAGCTCCAAATGCAGCTGTCTCTGGGCTGGCAATGTGTTGAATTTCCTCCTTAGTTGTTTTTCTCATCTCTTTACTTCTTCGTATTCGAGATCATGTTCTGCCACTCGTTGAAGCCAAGTCTTTGTGAGTTTATTTATGTGCACATAAACACAAGAAAGAGGGTCTTTATTAATTTTACAGTGTTCAGTTGAAAAATAAAAGATGAACCTCCTATTCCTTTTGGTCTTCTTCTTTTCTCTCTAATTCTTTTATCCTTATTCAGCAAGCATGAAGTCATATCTTATTTTAAACGTATGTGCATGTCCAAATATCATAAATAAATATCCTCACCTCAATAATCCCAGTAAGAACAGAGTAGTCATTTTTAAGCAACCGACATAAAATGCGAAAAACATTACGTTTGTTTTTTTGTTTACATTTCAAGAGTACATTGCATAACTTACTCGTTGTCATGCTGCCCGTAATACTAAGATAAATTTCAAATTTTTCGGAACAAATCTGTTATCAGAATTAATTGAATTGCACTATATTTATAAAAATGATTGTCGGTTGGAGTTGAGTCCACAGAAAACATTTTTATTTAATAACAATAAAGGATTAAAAATGAACTCAGAGTGGATGCACTTCCTTACAAGTAATGAAAAGAAACAATATGAATATAAAAGTAGGCATGTTAACTGTTGTAATTAAGTCAAACAATTATTTGTAGAACATTTAACATATTATTTATTTATTTTATATTTGGTCAAATAATTTTAAGGCGAAATTATTACTCCAAACGTAACTCAAAGAAAATGAACTTTAATGAAAAGAAACCATAATCCCTCTGAGATTAACTACGGGAATGATTAACTGATAGCTAAAAGTATGGGAATCAAATTTAATCGCAATCACATAGTTCGCAGTCTTCCAAAACAATGGCATTCATGGAGCATCGTGTACCTGATGAGTTCAATTGATTTGCAACTAGATCTTTAATGGTGGGGCAATTGCTGCTTCAACAAAGAGGAAGACATGTCAAGGACAATGCGATCGCTCTTTTTGTTTCTTTTGCGTTGCAGAACTGCGCGCGGAGGCTTTTGCGTTCAGGGAGAGCAGCTTCGCGACTCTTTATGGGGACAACAACAACCGATGTCAAACTACTCAGTCGAAAAGAATGTATTGTTGTTGTTGTTTTTTCTACCCTTTGAAAGTATACCTATCAACCGTCGAGAGAAAAAGCGTGCATAGTCGAAAGCAAGATTGGGGGAGGGGGAATTGAATGCGGGGCGATTGTGATGGCAAAGTTTAGCTCAACGTCGATACTTCGATTCATCATCAAAAGGTTTTCGATGTCGATGAAAACATCGATATTTAAATTATCGATGTTTTAAATATAATGAAAGATTTAGAAGTAAAATATCTTGGTTGTAATGAGATACATAATGCGCTAATATTAGTTTAAAGTATATTCTTCCTTAAATT
The DNA here is from genome assembly GCA_031308135.1 of Acheta domesticus. Taxonomy (NCBI): domain Eukaryota; kingdom Metazoa; phylum Arthropoda; class Insecta; order Orthoptera; family Gryllidae; genus Acheta; species Acheta domesticus. The sequence continues at coordinate 205,882,189 of JAHLJT010000631.1, read as the reverse complement.
TGACTGTCATCTTAATTTTTTAATCAACGTTCTATGTAGTCAAGATTCAAGTTGCAGTTTAACAATATTACCACGTACAAAATAATCATTACAACTTTAGAGAAAGGTTGCGAATAGCAAACGGTTTCGTGCCGTCTGGGGATCGACAACAGTGACAGTTGTAGATGGCTGTTGATTGCGAGCAATCCACAAATAAAATGAGTACTGGAAATTTTATTTATATCATGAGAATTTTTTTGAAAACATCGATGTTTCTGGACAATTATATCGATCTGAAGAAAATATCGCATCAATGTTATATAATACATAGTAGCATCGATGTTATAATATCGATGTTTCTGTTCGAAAATACCGATGTTTTGGGAACATAGATTTTTTTGCCATCCCTACAGGGGGAGGTATTGTTTGAACAATTTTTTTTGATACACGAACTCAGTAGTCCTTGCCCAATGCTAAGTAGCACGATCCGACGAAATACATAAGTCCGACTCCGAAGACACGTGCAAACTTACAACGCTACCGGTATCCACCCTGTACCTTCAAAATAATTGTAGTATTTCTCATCCAACACTGGCGCGATAAGTTCCTACGGACAATTAGTAGGCCCTTTTACGCCGTAAGGTAACCCGAGCCTTCTCTCCCCGCGCCCTCCTATATCAATTGCCATCAATTGTCAGGCAGATGTCCCCAGCCAAAAAAGGTTTAAGATATTCATCTTAAACCTTTTTGGCTTGATACATTTGCCAGACAATTTGACAACAGTACCTCTCGAAGATTAGCAATCCGCTCTCACATGTTCTACACGGTGTATAAAGCCGGCTCCACACATTCGCTATTCGGCGAACAGCGAGCAACTGCTCGCCGAATCCCGAAGCCATCTAAAGCTAGCAGCGCCCAGAAACCAATCTCAACCAAACAATATCCATAATTTTAGGCTAATTAAATGCTCTATTCCCGAATTTTAGGCTTCTCTGGATTTCCCAAAATCGTGGGCGCTGCTAGCTTTAGACTAAAGCTAGCAGCGCCCACGATTTTGGGAAATCCAGAGGAGCCTAAAATTCGGGAATAGAGCATTTGAATAGCCTAAAATTATGGATATTGTTTGGTTGAGATTGGTTTCTGGGCGCTGCTAGCTTTAGATGGCTCAATCCCGAGTAGTGTGGATGGGTTGCTTGCTATTTGCCGAGTGACGAACATTCGGCGCTCGCCCTACCCACCGCGTGTCGGTCTTTTGGACACATCAAAGGGAGCGAACATTCGTCGAAAACATCAGCTGGTCGGGACCGGGCGAGCAGTAGCTCGCTGCTCGGCGAATGCCGAATGTGTGGAGCCACCTTAAAGTCGGGTTCAATGCATCACCGGAGCATTCTAGTTGTGCAGATTTGTTATGGTTGCTACATAGAGTTTTATTGTTCATGTTTGTATTGTTTATGAATGGGTCAAATAATTTAAAAATGTTTTATTATGTAACGTATCCTTTTATTCATTTAAGAGTGATATGAAGAGGAGCAATGGTGGCTGCTCCTTAAGGGCTCTAGGGGGGCGCTATCCCCAGAAAAAACAACCTGGGGACAAGTTGCAGAAAGTATTAAACTTGCAATAAATTGACTTGTTCAATTTGTGCATATCACCAACATAATTTTGGTGTACGAATTTAGTTTTAAGTGCTCGATTATGGGAAAGATAAATGTTTTTGTAAAGGGTAGCATCATGGACTCTCGCGAGTCCGTCCGTAGCTGGTGCATGCGAGGCAATGGAAGCTTGAGGAAGAGTGGGGGTTCTGGGAGTCGGGAAGGGGAAGCATGTTTCTATTAGGATTTTGTGCGGCAGTGTCCGCGCCTACTAAGCTAAGAATACCGACCCTTTCTCTCGAATTTTACTGTTTTGTTTGCTGGAAATATTTTTTTTTTTAATCTCTTTATTTTCGCCTGCGCCCAATTGTATCGTCCGTTATCAACATAAAAGGTGTCTTAGGCCAGGATTAAGATCCCGATACGTGTAAATTGTTTGTACTCTACATGCCATAGTTTTAGAATAGAATAGAATATTTATTTCGCTACTTAGGATACATGAAATAATTCCGGTGGTAGCGTTTTCTAATCAATTAATCTACATAAAACAACATCAAACCACTACATAAATAAAACAAATACACAAAATGAACATCAAACAACATTACTGAATACAATTTTATAAAATTAATGTACTAACCCTATGCTTTACTCATTCAATAAATAATTTGAAGAGGTAAAATAATGTATGACATGCACGCCACCTCTCCTAATTCGCCACTGAAGACGAGTCGCTTCTCTGTTGAAGACTCGCGAGCTGAAATAGTGGTGGCTCCATCCAGAGTGACCTTATGGAAACATGTTTCACCCTCTGTATTGCGAGGCAGTAGGCAGAAGCTCATTTGCAATCTCGACGTCCCTCACGCCGCCTTTTGTTGACATCCCAACATTGTAGTAATCTGGATCCAAGTCTTACGTGGTGAGCATGAGGTAAAGTCCTTTGTGAGACCTCATGACAAGCACAGGAAAAATTCTAATTATGTCATTTTGGAAAAAGTGAAGAAGAGATCCAAAAAGATATTAGTAGTAGGAAAACAGTATTCTTTGGATACATTTTCAGGCATTACCAATTCTTGAGTACAATAAAAAAACTTTTATAACACTACAATAAATAAAATATTTTAATAAAAATCATCTGAATAAATTCCGTAATAACATAATGTGTATATTTTCCGTACACCACTTCTTTACTTACCAGGAATATAAAAAAGTTGCTAGACCACAAAGCAATACAGAATAGAAAATATTTAATGGCGGGCGGGTTCTTTCTTGAAGCGTTGTTGTCACTTGACGACAGCAGTGACGCACTGAGTATGAAAATTCAGTCCTTACCAATAGAAGCAGTGTGAGAAGTGGCGGAATAACACAATCAAATAGGTACGTTTTTCAGTCAAAATTTAAACTTTCATTGTTTTTGGATTTTGCCCGAGTTTCTAGGCATCTAACGGAACGTAAGACCACTCTCGCACGGCCGACGGCTGCATGGATTTGTTTCAATTGGGAATTAGTAATATAATGTCGGGCAGTGAGGTATGAAAAGATAATACTTCTTCAGTTCATTCTCTGGTCGATTCCCGATTCACGAGCACCGAACTTTGAATGTCCCGCAGTTATGGAAGTGATATATTATATTGCGATGATATCAATGCAACTCGTGGAATTAATTTGTTTCTTAATATACTTTAATCCTATGTATTTCTTTGAATTCCATGTATCGTTTTTACGGCTTTGACGGAATTAAAATATCTAATGGAAAAACAGATTAGGTTATATGGCAAAACAGGTTAGGTACTGGCAAAACAGATTAGGTAATATGCGAATGTGACAATGCCCTATAGATTCTCATTCGGTTCCATTTTCGAGTAGCCAAATTTAAAAAAAAATATATTACACTATTTCATCTTTTAGGTGTCACCAAAACCAATGCAAAAAGTGTGTTTTGTAAACGTTAAAAAGGTTCGACGTTCTATGTCATTAATTTTATGTATATAATGTTTGATAATTGAATTATTTCAAGTATTCCGATGTAAAACATGATTATCCAAACGGAAACACTTGAAACAAGTGAACATATTTATTAAGGAAGTTTAAGTTGAGTGTACTGAACTGACAACAACCGAGAGTCAATTATAATTCATTACCGAAATAAATTAAACTATTTATTTCGTTAATGTTTCCATAAATTGAACTATTAAGTATCACACTGTACAAAAAACAAATGGTAGGAGCAAAAAATTATACCACAAAAACTTCGATCTTGAGTATTAGTATCTTCATTTACAGCGTATCCCTTCAATTCATCTTGTTCATGTCCCTAATAATTCTTTTCATTTCTACAATGTTACAAATTGAAAACACCATTTGCATTGATAATTTGGTAAATCGTCGGTGACTCGAATATTCTGCCATATTATTTAATTTCCACCTTTTCAGTGAGTCCGTCAATTTTGATGACAATGTGTTTGTACTGTTGTACTGATTTCAATAATTACTTGGCGAGAATAAGTTTATTTCAAGTAATATTCATATGCAAACTTTCCATGTAGCTGTCCTTCGTCAAAAGATGATACGAGTTGAGTCAATAGATAAGCCCGTGACCTTTGGCAGAGCTATCCGTAGATTGTCCAAAAGTAAATCACTTCATAGTTTTCAAAAGAGCTTCAGAAATTTGCTTAAGTCTAATATAACGTTTAATTTTGGTAGTAAAATTACAATGCAGACATATAAATACGTACATTTTTTTAAACATGTGGACATTGACGATATTTCGGAATATAATGTAAAATACTTGTTGGAATTCTATTTTGATCTTATTTCTCTTCAATACTATTTTATTTATCTCAGATAATTCCCAGACTGGGTTAAGAAGAAAATAAAAAGCCGCACCCCAGGAGTCTATGACAATGAGAAGTTTCGATGAGAAGTCATTTACGTAATCGGGTAAGTTGAATGGACCGCGAAAGGCTACTATGACAATATGCGTTGGAATACGAATTGCGTTTAGAAGGTAGCCTAGTAGCAAAAAAAGTCTTTCACAATTTTGCACCTTAGTTCAACGTGTAAACGTCGTTCGACATCAATGTTTTTTTTTAATTTATTTTCTTCCTGTTCGGCATAATATGCCTTTCCGGGGTTTTAATGTACAATCTTATAATACAGCATAATTTTTGGCCTTTTGGCTAACAGTATTTGAGGAAGGCCACACGGCTACCTCGAAAAAACAAAGTCTGCAGAGCAGTAATTCAGATGATAATGTTTTAAGTTTTATTAATTTTTAAGTTAACCTCTTAAGTTATTTAACGTTTTGGCAGCAGAAGTGGTTAAGGGAGGGAGTGGATTCATTCTAATTTACGGTGGTTTAAGAGAATCTTTGGGGTATCGGGAGATAATGCGGTTTGGAATAGATGCATTTTTGCCTAGATTAAATATTTGTGCACTTGTACAAGACGGAAGAAGGGTGAAAAATCTGTTGCTCACCTGTTGAATGTACTCATTGATAGGAGGAATATTTAGCTCTCTGTGTATTTGCTTATTTGGAATAAACCATGGGTCTTGTACGGCTTTTCGTAAGTACTTGTTTTGGATAATTTGAAGTTTCTTTATATGTGTGTTTGCTATATTGTTCCAAATTTTACAGGCATAAGTTAATGAAGGACGTATTACACTTTTAAATACGGATAATGCGCATTCCAGACTAAGCGAAGACTTATTTATTACGGGATAAAGTTTGTTAATTTTTGCATATGTTTTGTTTGAGATCTCTTGAATGTGGTTTTTCCATCTTAATTTTCGATCTAGTAATACACCTAGATACTTAACAGGTGTTTCATTAGGCAGCCATGGAATTACAATATTATTAATTTTAATTTGTCGTGGTTCATTAAGTTTTCTTAATGTGAATATTTTAGGCTGTGATTTGGTAGGATTTATGGCAATTCTCCATTTCATTGTCCATTTGACAAATTCGTTTAAGTCCGACTGGAGATCTTTGCAAGCGTTGGTAATATCAGAATTTGCATTAAATAATACTGCGACACCAATGTGATGAGAATAAATCAACTATGATGAATGTGAATGGCATTTACGTGTTGAGAAAAATCTTATAACAAGGTTTAAGAATAATTCTTAATTTGAGTCAGATGCTTAATCCCTAAAATAAATCGAATTAAGAAAACATCAATGGAATATTGGGAATTTTTGCTTACGGAACTGCAGTGGCGTAGCGTGACTCACACGTTTGGGGATGCTCAACAATAACACACAAAATGTCACTATCAACTACTTCGTCTAACAGGCGAACGCAACACAAGGCAGATACACTGGGACTACTTCCACGATCTCGATTGCTTACGACGGTGTAGGCGCTTCCCACAAAATCCTCACAGCAGTCAGGGCTGCCGATGTCTTGAAAGCAAATTATACAATGGCTCAGCTTTAATTCTTATACGCGAATGGCAATAAGACCATTTGTTAATTTATACATTGCAGACTTAAATAATATGTAATCTATTTAAGAGATAATACAATTTCTTGGATATTAATTAAGAAATAGTAGTCAGGCACTATTTCTACAGTTTGTACCCATGACCAAGCGGGGACTCCCGAGTGAGAGAGAGAAAGATAATTTACTGAACGCCTGAAGTGTGCTGCGCTCTCGTGCACAAACGAGCTTCTTTCCGCAGTAGACGCTAGCGTAAAGCAGTCGGGTTTCTCTGGGCCAGGGGTGAAGAGGGGAGAGGGGGACCTCGCCATCTGCGCATGCGTCATTGCTCGTCGCAATCTGGCGGCCGACGCTGAAGTATTTTAGCTTCCCACCAATCAGAGGCCAGCTTCAACAGCCCGCCGAATTCAATCATAGGAAATCAATTTTAAATTAATACAAAACGTGTTTCGCTCAACAGACCACTTGTAAGATTATCAATACAGTATTTAAGGTTCTTATATACGGGGATGCTCAGCATCTCAGCGTCCCCTGACGCTACGCCACTGCGGAACTGTAGATTGTAATTTACTGGGATCATGGATTTCAGTAAACAATACTGAAACTAGATTGTAACATGATCTTTATAATGAATAGTGATTCATATAAATATTCGTACATTTATTAAATAGTCTTGCACCCTTTCTTTCAGTCCTAAAATACTATATGTTTGCCATTTTACTAGATTTATTCATAAGCAGCATCTTTCGTAGCATCTTTTACTAAAGGAGCTGAATTATCTCATACGTCTGATTCAACATGTGACCTTGTGTTCTCTCAGAGATTTAGAAGAGTGCCAAGCAGATTGTTGAAGGTTGTGCATGTTCTTCTTCAGGTATCCGAAGATGACCAACTGCTGCATGTGTGCATGTAGGGATCAGGAATCAACATTTGCAAAAGTGTTTTGTTTTAGTTGGGTCACGGGGGGAAAGTTGCAACATTTACAGAATCTGCTGGATGTGAAAGGAACCGTTAACCGTCAATGATGGAAACATTCAAATAAAAATAGTTATTATTATGTAATTTTATTACGATGAATTTACTATATTTTTTAATTGTTAGGGCACTTAACTGATTCCGTCTAGAAAATGTTTTATAAATAATCCATTATTTTCATTTTCATCTGCTGATTCAAAGAATTATTATAATAAACATTTGAAAAAGACAAACTTTTTATTACGGTAATCTCTTTCAAGTAAGTTGTACTGCAGCCAAGTTAGAAATATTTATTGTGTATTTTTAATATTAATCAAATCTTGCAATTAAAATTAAATATGACTATTGATTAATATTAAATTTTCTTGAAAATTTCAACTTAAGAATATCTTTATTTAGGCCTTTATTTTAAATTAAAAAAACAGTTAAAACGTGGTGGTGTACTATGGTGAGAAGTGTATCCTGTGCATGTTTTCACGAGTTTTGAGATCCCTAAGCTAACTCTTATAGAAGTTGAATTATCAATACAGGTGGATTAAGCGTTTTGGCAAGAATTGATCAGAAAATATTTGCTCCTGTGTAATAAAAACTATTTGCAAAGGCAAATCAGCTGCAGATCTTGGCTTACTGTCGCCTGAACATGGAGAGCGATTATTTGATTATTAAATATATTATAAATGTCCAGAAGCAAAACAACGGGCATCTCAGCGTTCGCTCAAAGAATCAAGGAAAGTGGACGAGATCGAAATGGGTTATCGATAGTTATAGAGATTTTTGCTAAAATATCCTTAAGTGTGGAAGGGAATGAAGAATTTAGAATACTGAAGCTAGATATTTGGCGATTTTTTAATTTCTCAATTTAAGATTTTAAAAGTATTTTATTTTACATTTTTTCGACATATGAATAGTTTTGAGAATTTTATGAAATGAAAATTGAACGTGTTCTAGCAGTACTTTTAAGTGTAATACATTTCTCAATGAACTGAACCCCAACAATTCATCGCTCAAAAGGAGAAGCAGAGAAACGTTACCGCAGAAAAGTACAACTTGTGCACGCTACCTAAAATCGAATGCCCCAAAAATGTTGTTTCATGTCGTACTTGTTCTCCAAAGCTAATGAGATGAGGGAGGTTTACGAATTCTGGAACAACACAATCACTATTCATTGTGAACACAGAGTTAAATATATTTCTGAAAAGAAAAAATTGAAATGTTTGTTTTATAATTACCGTATTTGACAGGGCCTGTTCATATATGTGTTCTAGTGGACTATAGTAAGATTTCCTACAATTCATCATAACTTAAAAATTTAATACTTCATGTAAAATTATAATTAAGAAAAAATGTCGTAGAGACGAGTGTGTCAGACGATTGCCAGAAATACACTCACTTATATTTGCGTTTAAAAACACTCTTTGAACTTAAAAAAATTGCAGTTTGTGCTTTACTAACTCATGCTGTAAGGACATCCTATCAAGACCAATTACAAAACAATTGTCGATGTTTCGAAGAAAATGAAGAATGCTGCCTTCCTAACAGCGAAAGTCGGGTTATATGTTCTTATAGAGTTTCTGAAATGTTAAATGTTTTCGAGAAATCTCTTATTCTTTGCTCACGTTATATGCGGCCTCTTCTCATGCTCTTGGCATTAGCAGTAAATACTGAAACGGAACCTGATTCTCTCACAATTTACTTGTTTATAATAACAATAAAAATATTATTTTTCTGAAACCACTGAACGATTTCTACATTCGCAAATTTTGGAATATCAATACTACCAGAATATGAAGTAGAAACATGAACCGTTTAAAAAATTTCTAAGGGCATGGGTTTGCAAAGTCCGTCAATTCAAGCTACAGGTATTTATCGTCTCTTGTGAGATATTCATATGTAGCATGCCCTTTTCCCCACATAAATAACATAAAATATTTCGAAAATCACGGCCACCATCAAAACAATCAATTTTCACCTGGTATTTATTAACTATCAATTTCCTGGCATTGTTGCCGCCTCTCGTTGTCGATACAATCACATACGTATTTATAGACCCTTTAACCACAGAGAAAACAAAACACAAAATTAGAAATATTTTTTTGCTTAGACCCTTTAACCACAAAGAAAATAAAACACAAAACAGAAATATTTACATGCATTCATATTTAACATTCACGAGAAAATTCATTCACACATGCCTGCATTTTCACTTCTAATGGCCATAATATTTTTACTTTCAGAAATAATGATTTTCCCTTTTCCAAAACACATAACTTGGCCTTATCACAACTGTCTATTACGATGAAAAGAAAAAGAGTTAAAAATGGAACCACTATCCGTTAGGTGTCTTAATAGCCTGGCGCGGAACCATAAACCGCCCAGGCGGTTTATGGTTCCAGTTCATCCCGGTCCTCAGCATCATTCCATATTTGTCCGGCAATATGCACCCCAGACGTGGATTCATTTTAACACATTCTCGTTCTACATCTCTTTCTACTCCTTCCTCCCTTCACTAAAGAGTCCCAAAACAATCGCCGTCTCTATCCGTCATTTGTCATATGCATGTTTTACATAAAAGAATTGCATTATCTTTCTTATTTTGACTTGCGCTTTCTCACATTCTCGACATAAATTAATTACGTAACTTTCTCACACTTCTCACATCTTTAAAAATTGTCTTTGTACCGTCATTCTTATTACATTTTTACTTTCCCGTATACGTACGTATACACGGAGTGTTGTTATGCTGCGTACGTATACACGGAGTGATGTAAGTTATGTAATGCTGCGCAAAAAAATGGCCAATTTTCGGCGGAAAAAAATTAATTGCCGGGCCGTGAAAACAAAGAAGTGGATAAAACCAGTTGCTAAATTAAGAAAAAAATCCCCTAACACGTGGTGTAGCCCTCTTTTGTGGGTCCTTGATACCGATATCCGTCTGTCCGTCCGTCTGTACGTCTGTCTGTCCGTCTGTGAACACTGCTAGCGCCTAAACCATACGTACGATTTCTTTCAAAATGGATATTCCCCGGTCGATCTGGTTCTAGTCAAAGCTTTGAGATTTTGAAAAAGATTCTTCAAAATTTGAAGGTACTTTACATGAAGACCCCCGGACATTTTCAAAATTTTCTCAAAAACGGCTCCAAATTTTTCTTTAAATTTCTTGTATGAATAGTGTAAAATACAATTATTAACATGACATAAGTCCGATTTTCACGGATAACTCTGAATTTTCGAAAATTGTGAAAGTTTGAATTTTTTTCGGCGTCTTTCTCCAACTACAAAATTGAAGATAGAGATTTTTTCTTCATATAAAATTTGTTCTGCATATTGAGTTCTTTCATAAAGATCCTGTAAATGTTTTTCAAAATTTTAGTAGTCTTCGTGCAATATTGCGTGCAATATGTGCCATTTTAAAAAATTACAAAAACAAAATTTTCTCAAAAACGGCTCCAATTTTTTTCTTTAAACTTTTGGTAGGGATAGTGGTAAATGTACTCTATCAGATGACATAAAAGCCATATTGCTCTATATATTTTTTTCAAAAATTACAAAAATGTAATTTTTTTCACATGTTTCTCACGTCGATAATATTTACATTAGCGGCGATTTTTTCACATTGTTATATTTACGAGTACATGTGCTTTAAATAATGTCAAGTAAAGTTTCTCGAAAACACAACCGTTTTCTGTGAAAAGTAGCTCAAAATTTCGCATTTTCAGAAACGCTCAAACGCCATTTTCTCATATGCGGTTGCAAATTTTTTCTTCAAACTTTTGTAACTAATAGTGCTAATTACACTCTTTAGTATCGCGTAAAGTTTATTTTGAGTTATTTTTTGTTTTGTCAAAAATTACATAATTGTAATTTTTTTGAAAGATCTCTCACATCTTTAATATGCACATTACCAGCAATTTGTAAACATTATTATATTTATGAGTATAAGTGCTTCAAATAACTTCAAATAAAGTATTTTGAAATCTGAATACTTTTCTGTGAAAATGAGCCTCAAATTTCGCATTTTTAGTAGCGCTAAAACGCCATTTTCTCTTAAACGGCACATACTTTTTAAAAGAAAATTGCCATTTATGACTAGGTTTTTGTGTTCATTAATATTCTAAAATTAATGTTTCCGTTCTACCAATAGGAAACCGAAAAATTAAGAAAATGACAAAAAAGTACTTTTGGCGGTGATACATGACAGCTGGCAAGAAAGTTTGTGGCAATTCCGAATAGCTAGCGAAGACCCAAGGAAATAGAAAACTAATACGGGAAAGTATGTGTCATTCTGTAGCACCACTAGTTCATGCTTACCTACATAAAGTGTTTTCCCGTTCACTTGTCTTACGAAAAAAAATATCCAGAGTTTTTTTTTCGAAACTTAACGTCAACTCGTTTCTCAAACTCCAAATTATGTTTTGTTTATGTATCCTTATCGATCTGCTCCGACTTCACTGTTTTATCAATTCCAGCGTAATAAATACACTGTTTTTCACGCCTCCGTACCGTACGAACAAAGCCGTACTTTTTCTAATATAATTATTCCGAATATTCAGTTTTGTGACATGTCTATGTGAGATGTCACAATAAGTTGCCAGCTTATGTAAAGAGCGGCGATTTAAATTCGAGGACGAACAACTTTTAAAACGTTTTATTTCGACCAGAGCAAAGTGTGCATGGTAAGTTGGTTGGTGTATGTTTAGTTATCATTAAAACCTCTGAAATTTCGGAAGTAAATCTTGTTCATTTGAATTGTTAGAATGGAAAATTAAAACTGGAATCTTGCGCATTTCGTTTGCTGAAGAGAATTATTGAAGGAAAGTCTGAAGAATATGTAGGATACAAGTTTCAATATCATAATATTTCCGTGAAAAATAGAGAAAGATATGCTATTGGAAGAATATGCTATTGGTAGTAAGAGAATGTGCTATCATCACTGATTTACTCGTGCTTTTGGCTTTGCAGAGGCTGAAAATGAAGCCCGAATCAGACAGCATTAACTGTTCATTTACGTAGACTATTGTAATATTAATGTGTATAAATAAATCCGAATGAATATAGACGCTGCAAACTCTCATTTAACATAGGTAAGGTAAAGTTATTCTTACTTGTTTTACTAAAATTTTTATCGACGATCCAGGGAGAGAGTTTAGAGACCGCAGTTCGTCAGGACCAGCAATAGAAACAGCAGCGGACAGCAAATTTTACTTAGTGTTCTCTCAGCAGTAGATGAGCGGTACACATTTTGAATGAATTATTAAAAAATAAAATATAAATTTTGTCGTGACTTACACTGGCGTGATAAAAGATTTCCTCTACTCCTTTCAGTAAACTTTTGTGAACTCATGATCCAATTCAAATTTAGATTTGAATATTTAAAGAAAATATATCGTTTTACTAATTTTGTAAAAATGTAAATTAACAATATAAATATGTAAGGGATAAGTTGAATATCAGCAGCAGCAGCACCTTAATGTGTTTTCCAGCCGTGCCTGTCTCTTGCGAGACTCTTCACGCTAAGTTCTTATTCTGGTGTGTGTTTTATATTCTTTTATTGAATCCTCTCCCCCGTACAGGGACGGGGATCGGGATCCAGGGTGGTGATAGATGGGTTGTTTTATTTTTCGGGTTTTGCGATGGGGAGTGGGGAGGGAAATAGGAGGGGGATAGGATGGGAAGTGGGAGGGGAGGGGAAGTTTACGGTTTCTTCTTGTAGTGATGGTGTTGATGTTGAAATTTCGGGTTCTTAATGGGGGGAAGGAGATGGGAGAGTTGTGATGGGGGATAGGATAGATTTGGGGATGGGGTAAGGGAGGCTATTGCGGTTGATTAGTCCGTAGTTCGTCGGTCGTTGTTATTTGTCTGTTCGTTAGTCTGCCCTCTGGCCTAGGTGACAGGAGGGGGAAGTTGGAGGATGTCTAGGGGGTGTTTTTTCCTGGTGTGCCGGGGGGGATTTCTGAGGATGTGGTGGTGGGGTATGATTACGTTACGGAAGGTGGGGTTGTTGATGAATTGGCGGATTTGATAGACGGAGGAGTTGTATAGGTAGGTTAGGATGTGGGTGATGTTATGCTGTCTACGGATGTCATTGTATCTAGTATATGGAGGGGGCCGGAAGATGATTCGGAGGACTCTGTTTTCTGTAATTCGGATTTTGACGTGATTGACTTTGGATGAGGTGAACCATGTAGGATGAGCATAGGAAAGGGTAGGACGGATATAGGTGTTGTAGATTTGGATTCTTTTAGGGATGGGGATGGAAGGATTGGAAAGGATGGGATAGAGAGAGTTGGTAATGCGTTTGGTCTTTATTATGGTGTTATGGATGTGTTGGGTCCAAAGGAGACGGCGGGATAGGGTGATTCCGAGGTATTGGACATGGGGTTGCCAGGGGACGGGGATCTGGTTGATGGTGAGGGGAGGAGGGTCGGAGGGATAGGTTTTATAGGAAAACAGGATAGCTTGGGATTTGGTGGGGTTTATGGTGATGGAGTTTTGGGATGCCCAGAGGTAAAAGGTGTCTATAGCTTTTTGGAGGTTTCTGAGGGATCGGGTAAGGTTACGGAAGGATGCAAGGAAGGCAAGGTCATCAGCATATAGGAATCTCTCTACTCCAGGGGTGGGAGGGATGTCATTGATATAGAGGGAAAATAGGAGTGGGGAGAGCACGGTGCCCTGTGGGACGCCGGCTTGGATGAGGTATTGGGGCGATTTTTTGGATAGGTGAAGGACAAAGAAGTATCGTTGGGAAAGGTAGCTCTGGAGTAGAGAGTGGACTGGGGCAGGAATATGAGGGCGGAGTTTTGCTAAGAGAATGGGGTAGGATATGGTGTCGTATGCTTGGGTGAGGTCAGTGAGGATGGTGGGGATTTCTTTCCGGTCTTGGAGGGGAGTGGCAATGGATAGGGCGAGGTTGAGGGTTTGGAGGGACGCAGAGCGCCCCTCCCGGAATCCAAATTGGGAGGGATGGAGGATTGGGTCAATGATAGGTGTGAGGTGGAGAAGGATAACTTTTTCAAAGATTTTGGAAAGAATAGGGAGTAGACTGATGGGACGGTAGTTATTGGGATGCCGATGATCCTTGCCGGGTTTAGGAATCATTGATACACGGGCGATTTTCCAGGTGGAGGGGAAGTAGGATAGTTTTAGGCAGGAGTTGAGGATCAGGGTTAGAAGGTCCAGGGCATTCTTGGGGAGGTTATGGAGTTGGGTAGGAAGAACTCCATCGGGTCCTGGGGATTTCGTCTGGTTTGTCATGTTTATGAGAAGTCTAATTTCCGTCGCGTTGGTCGTCCAGGTCGTCTGCTGATTAGGTGTTGGGGTTAGGTTAGGTGTTGGGGTTGAATACCATTGGTTATTAATCATTTTATAGCAATCCACTTACTAGATTTATTTGTCCATTTTTATTTTAAACAGTCTAATATTATACATATGAAACCAAAAGATTAATAAAAAAGCCATAATTTAAATTTGAAAATGTATGCCTTTTTATTACCCTTTTGGTTTCAAACATTTAGTATTAGACTGTATAAAATAAAAACTGGGCCAAGAAATCTAATTAAAACCCAAAGACAGTCAGAAGATAGTGGAATAATATTCCACTGATTATTTGTGATTTATCAGATAGATAAATAGTAAGAACAATACTTATTGGATGTTACAATCATTGAACGACATTGTTCCTAACATTAAAATATATTATTAAATTCACCAATGAATGTAAATAAAATATAGGGCTTCAAAATAATGGTCGGTGTTATTTTTTCTGTAACAGAAATATTTTATGTACTGTTTTACCATCTAATATAATACAAAAATCAAAATCGTCTGATTTATTTAAACATTGTTATTTAAAAATCTGTTTTAAGTGCTGTATCGTAAAATATTCTTCTTAGACGTTACTGTTGCATGTATTTTTGTTCTTGCTCTTCGACGATATGATGTCATGGCCGTGGTTTTCCTCGTGAGCAGATATGATGCGTCGCATCTGAAACTTCACACTGACTGCAGGTTCGGTTCTTTCGAGGTTCGGTTCTTTCACCAACATTGTTCTCAATATTTACAACAGACTATCCAACTCCACACGAAGCAAGTATAGCTCTTTATGCAGATGATACCGCTATTTTCACTTCACATACTGATATCAATTTAGCCTATGATTACATACAATCCTACCTTTACAGCTATACGAATTGGACCAAAAAATGGAGAATGAAAATTAACCCCTTAAAATCACAATCTAAATATTCACACTCAGGCGTCCTCCCTTCCCGCACCCTTACGAATAAACAACACCGATATTCCCTGGCTTTCTCATTCTTCGGCAGTCAAATACTTAGGTGTCTTACTAGACAAACGGTTAACTTGGAAACCGCATATTATTTCAACCGCCCACAAAACACGTGCAAAACTTTTAAAATTATACCCTTTTATCAACAGAAATTCCACCCTTAGCATAGAAACTGGGCTGCTCATATACAAAACGATCATAATGACATATGCTTGTCCAATATGGCGCAACATAGCACCTACCAACCTATCCATTTTACATACAATCCAGAATAAATATTTAAGACAAACCTTGAAAGCGCCATAGTTCATTTCTAATTCACAAATCCACCGAGAGCTTCAAGTACCTCTCCTCTCAGAATTCATCTTGCAAACCTCTCAAAAATATTATTCTCTCCTCCACGCATGCCCTAACACTCCAATATTCAATCTCGGTCAAAACGCACATTATCCCTCAGGCATTAGATCCAGATTCCCCAAAGATCTCTTTCGCCCACCCTGAATCGTAAAATCATTTGCCCCCTTTCCCATAAACACCCTCCCTCCACTTCCAGACAATAAATGCAAATCTTCCGTTAGTGAAGTAATTCAAATATGAAATTTTAAAAATAGTGAAGGGTTGCACCGAGACCCGCATTTGCCTTAGGATGGCCCCGTAAATTCATTGTATGTAACATTGTCCCGGTTAAAATCCCCGAAAGACGAAAGTCGAACGAGAAGAAAATAAATTTAAAAAAACAACACTGTTCACACTTTTTATGTGCTTACCCAATTTTGTGCTACAAATTAGCAGATTGTATTGGAATTATTTTCACTTTCTCGCGCTTAAGAAGGAACTTCATAAGAAGAGAAAGTTATGTAATGCTGCGAAAAAAACGAATTTTCGGCAGAAAATCTCTTATTACAGGCCCCTGGTAGCGAAAAAGTGGATAAATCTAGTTGTTAAACTTAGAAAAAAAATCCTATAACACGTGGTGTAGCCAGAGTACATGTTTTATGGATCCTTGATATGGAAATATCGATTGACGGCAAAATGTCTGCCCCTCTGACCGTCTGCCAGTCCGTCTCTCTGTCTGTGAACAACGCAACGAGTAAATCATTCAGCCAATTTTCTCCAAAATTGATATTCCCCAATCGATATTGCTGATGTCGCGGTTCCTTGAATTTGAAATTGATATTTTAATTTTGGAGGGTACTTTACACGAAGCCCCTTGGACATTTTCAAAAAAATAGCGCCAACAATTTTAATTAAATTTTGTTGTTGGATAGTCTGAAGGACGTTTAAGAGGATGACGTAGGTCTCATGTTGGTTGAAAACTGATTTTTCGAAAATTGAAAAATTCCAAATTATTTCGGCGTGTTCCTACAACTACAATTATGAAGATGCAATGTTTTCTTAATGAAATGGTTCATCAAAAACAGATCTTCAAATAAGGCCATGTCCGATTTTTCAAAAATATGCATATTTTTTGCGAAATTTTGTATCAAACAGGCAATTTGTATTTTCTTTAAACAATTTTTTCTTAAAAGCCGCACAACATTTTTTGATTAAATTGGCACCTTAGCATAAGGGAAGCATAAGGGAATGGTGCAGGTCTCATGTCTGTTGAAATGCCTTATTTTGCAAAACATTTTAAAATAATTCGGTCTTTTCGTACAACTAGAATTATTGTGAAGATACAATTTTTTTCTTAATGAAATGTGTTCATCAAAAACATATTCAAATAAGGTAATGTTGAAGTTTTCCAAAATATGAGTATTTGTGAAGTGATTGGGCGTCAAAGTTAGTCGCCCGCTCTGAAAATCCGTCGCTTCCTGATCGTAATTTCAGAGGTGTTTTGTGTAAAGTGAATGCAACATATATTAGAATGTGTATATTATTTCATATTTCCTTGTTAGTTTTTTTCATTGGAGCATTTGTTATATATTTACAAATTAATCTTTTAGAAATCATTTAAAACCTATAAAACCATTCTAATATTTTGTTACGCGAAACTCTGCAATCCGCAGCGCATCTCGGCGGTGCTTTTGCAGGGCGACTCGGAGCGGGGAGAGGGCGAGCCTGGAGGCGGGATAGTCGCGAGGAGCGGGAAGAGCAAATGAAACGGGTGGGCCGTTCGCGGCGGGCAAGGCAAGCGGGACGAGCAGAGCGTTCACAACTGGCCGGGCGGGGTGGGGGAGGAGCAGGGGCCAGACGATTCGGGCTGTGGGTGGGCGGGGCGAGCGAAGCGGGGCGAGCGAAGCGGGGCGAGCGAAGCGGGGCGAGCGAAGCGGGGCGAGCGAAGCGGGGCGAGCGAAGCGGGGCGAGCGAAGCGGGGCGAGCGAAGCGGGGTGAGCGAAGCGGGGCGAGCGAAGCGGGGCGAGCGAAGCGGGGCGAGCGAAGCGGGGCGAGCGAAGCGGGGCGAGCGAAGCGGGGCGAGCGAAGCGGGGCGAGCGAAGCGGGGCGAGCGAAGCGGGGCGAGCGAAGCGGGGCGAGCGAAGCGGGGCGAGCGAAGCGGGGCGAGCGAAGCGGGGCGAGCGAAGCGGGGCGAGCGAAGCGGGGCGAGCGAAGCGGGGCGAGCGAAGCGGGGCGAGCGAAGCGGGGCGAGCGAAGCGGGGCGAGCGAAGCGGGGCGAGCGAAGCGGGGCGAGCGAAGCGGGGCGAGCGAAGCGGGGCGAGCGAAGCGGGGCGAGCGAAGCGGGGCGAGCGAAGTGGGGCGAGGGAAGCGAACGAACAGAGCAGGTGAATCGGCTGGGGCTGCCGTGGCGAGGAGGGTGTGTGTATATCAACACTCGAGCAACGCTGGGTAATCAGCTCATATCGTATAAATCACAACGGTATTTTGATACTCTGAAACGTTTTGATTCACTCTTGAATAAATGAACATGCTGGCAAATTCGGATTTGGATATAAACACAGCGAGGGCAGGATCTCCCTCGCCGAACAAGAGCATTATTATATTAGTTTCAGAAATCAGAAAATCACGCAGTTTGTGTTCATGCAATGGTTTCTTTCCTTAGCGTCATATCTCAATTATACTTGTGTCACACCCATAAGGGAATGGGACCTAAATACAGTGTAGTATTATTTGTGCTTGGGCGATATGGACATAGTAGAAATGACAATATCACTCAAAACCAGAGAGAGATGACTAAATTCAAATGGTTTGGTTATAACCATCCCACAAAGATGGTGCAACTCTACTTAAATCACGCCCGAGTCCTTGATAGATTAGCGGCGGGAAATTTCGTGCCCCGGAAGGGTTCCACGGCGCCGGAAGCACCGCGCCCGATTTCCGGGCGGTGGCGACGGTGGCGGCGCAGGTGGAGGGGGGCGGCGCGGCTGAGGTGCCGGGGCGCGGCCGGCCGCTCCCTTCCGGCGAGCGGTCTCACCACGAAAACAACCTCTCTGATTACCACTGAGTAAATACGCCTCGGAGTTCTCTCTCTCTCTCTCTTTCTCTGAAAATAACTCAACTCAATTGAATATCGGCGAAGCGAGCAGCCATGGATTTCTACATATTGCAGTCTTTCGAAGTTTTCTCAGACGAATTTCAAGTGAACCCGATAAAGAACACATTTTTCAAAATTCGATGAAATGAAACGGCATAAGTGGTTCAGGGAATCAACTGATGACACTGCAGTGCCTCTGACCGGGGGGGTCCTCGACGGTGGCAGGATTTTCGACCCCAGATAAAAGGCTAGGCTGAATGCTGCTGGAGGGGAATTCTAGCAACCGACTGCTCTGATCAATAGTTTTGCGTGGTTCCTCGATGAACATCCGGCTAATACCGGAGCAGTACTCTAACAAACAGGCCACGGACATCGCGCGACCTTTCCTTCCCTTTCCTTGTCCTATCCTCACTCCTTACTTACAACATTAAAATGTTATCAAAAATCCGAATTCTGCCCCAAATACCTCTAAGGCCCAAAAATCTTTCGACCAGTCGGGTGCCTGTCCATACTTGTAAATAACTTATAAACACATTCAGAAGACTCGCCCCGCAAAATGATCTGAGGTCTATGATGGTAATGGTAGGTAGGTAATGATCTAACCCACATCATTTACCTACCTACTGTAAGAGAGATCGACCGGACTTCAGACAATTGAGCATGTCTATCGACATTAACGAAGAAGAAAAAAGCTGCATTAGCGAAAAGACTGCAAGAGAGATAACATCAATTCATCAGTCTTACTCGACTTTCTGATTCCTTCCACGTATCATCCGCAACACCCTTCTTTACTAAATTAATAAGGCTACATATCCCACACTTTCTCTTCCTCGTCCAAAAAGGCTTCTCTCCTTTTCTGAACTTTGCAATGGTGGATTCAGAGGGGGGCATGGGGGCCATGGTCCCCCGACAAGGCTTAGAGTTTTCGTTTGTTACCTTCTTTTATTTGATTTGATTGCAAAATTGATTTAAATATTTATTACAAGTATGCAATTATTTAAAAAATGTATTTTATGAAACGATGATGTAATGATCGGTAATAATACACGAGTGTGATATTACGATACGAGCGAGGAACGAGCAGTATGCAGGATTCAGCAAGGCCACCTAGCGGACAGCTCCCTACCCACCCCGCCGCAGATGGATTTGGTTTACCAAATCGCCTGCGAGGGAGTACAGAATTGAATGATCACCGGTGTTGTCATTGCCAACAATGTTGTTTATTACAAAAGCAGCTTTCGATGGCTTAGCCATCATCCTCAGTTGTCTGCTATCTGGAAGCCACGAAACGACTACAGAACTACTGGAGTACAGAAGTTGCAGCAATAATTCTGACGTCACCATTTTCATTTTTTTCTCTTATTTCTGGAAGTGTCAATTCGACCTTTGACTAGATATTTTACTAGATATTTTAAACCAGACATTTTTAAGGGAAACCACACGGCAGCAACATATACCCTAAAATGTCTTGCGTTCAGATCTTAAACATAGTCTAATGTTCTCTTCAATAACTACCACTGCGCTAGTCAAATGCTCGTAGGATCAAAGTGAAATTACGATTCAATTTATTTTAAATATTATTTCACGTTAAAATACTAACAATAAAAGAAATTAAAACTGAGAATCATAATGTAATAGGAAATGCAATTTTAATGTACACAATCGAATGAATCATTTACTATAAAGATTCTCTTAAGTGCCAAAACTTGGTTTGTAAGTTTCTCTGTAATTGGTCATGAACCTGTACAATAATGAAAACTGTATCGAAATGGGTATCATTATGCAACTGGTTGCAGCCATCAAATGAGAGAATTATACAATGGGAGTAGAAAAATTATATTGTGTGGTAGTATCATATATACATTTAAAAATAATATACAATATAATAACAAATATTTATTATTTAACAAAAACTATGATGGCCCCCTCCAAAACGATTGACTGGATCCACCTCTTGTACTTTATAAGTCAATTGCTCACCCTCCCCCAATACACTCTCACACACCTAACCCAAGACTTTTTCTATTCAGTCTACATCGCCTTACTACGATTCTTCTTCCGATTCGCCTTATTACGACTTTCCAATAAATACACTACACCAATCAATAAACCGGATAACTGGCTGGGAAAAGAACAACAATCTCTGACGTAATCCATACAAGTTCCCTACAATATTCCACCACAACAGGTCACGTCCAACGTCTCCAATAACTGGTGTTTACACCTAAGCAGCCAAATTAATTAAAATTTGGCGCCCTGTAACGAATTTAAACAATTATAACCATTCTTTGGGATGAATTAACAGCAAAAGGCGTTGAGAGCGCACCACCTCCCAGAGCCGGAAGCGAGCACGCACCGGCAAAATTGTCCATTGTCGATAATAGAGGAAATTAAAACAATTGAAACAATTACATTGTTCAATTGCCGCAGTCTTGTATCCTGAAATTCGCAGTAGAGTGTCCTCTTTGAAATATCCACGTCCTGGCAAAATTTCCTTTTTACTTTCCCATATATGTAAGTATATACGAAGTAATATACGTTATATAGAGAAAGTTATGTAATGCTGCGCGAAAAAAAAACAAAAGAACGCGCGATTTTCGGCACAAAAAAATTCATTGCTGGGCTCTGCTAACGAAAAAGTGGATAAATTCAGTTGCTAAATTAAGAAAAGAACCCTAACATGTGATGTAGCCAGAATCCCTGTTTCGTAAGTCCTTGATATCGAAAAACCAATTGAAAGAAAACGTCTATCTGTCCGTCCGTCCGTCTGTCCGTCTGTCCGTCTGTCCGTCTGTCCGTCTGTCCGTCTGTCCGTCTGTCCGTCTGTCCGTCCCCCGGTGAACACTACTAGCGCCTAAACCATAGGTAAGATTTCTTCCAAAATGGATATTCCCCTGTCGATCTGGCTTGAGTCGAAGCTTTGAGATTTTGAAAAAGATTCTTCAAAATTTGGGGGTACTGTACAAGAAGCCCCCGGACATTTTCAAAATTTTCTCAACAACGGCTGCAAATTTTTTCTTTGAATTTCTTGTGAGAATAGAGTAAAGTACACTTATTAAGGTGGCATTCGTCCGATATTCACGGCTAGCTCTGAATTTTCTAAAATTGTGAAAGTTTGATTTTTTTTCAGCATCTTTCTCCAACTTCAAAATTGAAGATAGAGATTTTTCCTTCAAATAAAATGTGTTCTCCAAAGTGAGTTCTTTGTTGAAGGTCATGTACATTCTTTTGAAATTTTCAGTAGTTTTCGCGCAATATTGCGTGCAATATGCGCAGTTTTAAAAAATTACAAAAACTAGATTTTCTCAAAAACGGCTCCAAGTTTTTTCTTTAAACTTTCAGTAGGTATAGTACCTAATGTATTTTATGAGATGACAAAACGCCATATTGCTCTATTCTTTTGTTTTTCAAAAATTGGAAAAATGTAATTTTTTTACTTGTCTCTCACATCGTTAATATTTGCACTAGCGGCGATTTTTTCACATCATTGTATTACTGAGTACATGTGCTTGAAATAATGTCAAGTAAACTTTCTCGAAAACTCAATCGTTTTCTGTGAAAACTAGACCGAAGTTCCGCATTTGAAGAAACGCTCGAACGCCATTTCTCATAAATGGCTAAAAAAATGTTCTTCAAACTTTTCGACTTAGGATAGTGCTAATTGCACTCTTTAATATGAAGTAAAGTTTATTTTGAGGTATTTTTTGTTTTTTCAAAAATTACATAAATGTAATTTTCTTGAATGGTCTCTCACATCTTTAATATGCACATTACCAGCAATTTGTAAACATTATTATATTTGTGAGTGTGAGTGTAAGTGCTTCAAGTAACTTAAAATGAAATATTTTGAAAATTCAAAAATTTTCTGTGAAAAGGAGCTTCAAATTTCGCATTTTTAGTAGCGCTAAAACGCAATTTTCTTTAAAACGGCACAAAATTTTTAAAAGAAAATTGCGATTTAAGACTGAGCTTTTGTGTTCTTTAATATTCTAAAATGAATATTTCCGTTCTACCATTAGGAAACCGAAAAATTAAGAAAAAAAAAGTAGTTCGGGCGGCGATAGATGGCAGCTGGCAAGAGTATGAGGCAATTCCGAATAGGTAGCGCAGACCCAAGGAAATAGAAAACTAATAGGGAAAAGTCTGTGCCATTCTGTAGGACCATTAGTTAAATTTTGAACAACTCATCAGTTTTTGAAAACCAGAGGAATGTTCATTTGGTCATTTAACCCTGTGTAACAAAAATTGTTTCATTTAATTTTCAATATTTTAAATTTTACTGACAAAATTCATACGGTCCATACATTTTCAATGATAAGATATACAATTATTTTCACTTAAATGTCTTTGAGATGTGAAGGAATGTAAGAGAACATAAAATAGTAATGGTAATACTGTAAATCCTGCTCAATGCGGAATGTACGATATATAATACGGAAATCCGTCTAATGTGAACATAAATCGCGGTCCTTACAGACGTAAATTCTATAGTATTACATTGCACAACACGGAATCTTGTCTAATACGGAAAAAATACTGACCCCTTGAGATTCCGCATTGAGCAAGTTTTACTGTAGTGCTAATATTTAAATAATTTACATTCCAGCCAATAATATCCAACACTCAGTTGCCAACATCTGGATTTAGTGGTACAGTCAGGGCAGAGAGCTAATGGTAATCATTACTTTTAATCATGGATTTTTTTAATAAAACGTTGCTTCACTTGAAGTGTCAGAAAGGCGTTCACGTGGCGAAAGGCTGATGCTTACTCTAAAATCTTAGTTTTCTTCAGTATCTTTTTCTTCTAATTATAAATAATTTATAATAGAAAATAAAAAAAATTATCACACTCCCCATTTATTACAAGAATCCGTTCTGAAACCTTTTTTTACACCATCTATGAGAGAAGTTGATGAGAAAAATATTATAACATATCTTCTGCTGATATAGCTAAAACTGTTTCATAGCATAAAGCATCGACTTTCGGCAATTTTCTGTTGGAATTTGAATTAAATACCCAAAATTCGCACACTTGCTTCAAGAACAAATTAATGTTTTAGAGGATTCCATCTGTTGCTCGCTGTAGGCAGGTCACTAAAGCAAAATATATAGTAAATAAACTTCAATGTGACGTTCAGTTCTTATTCCAAAAGCCCATTTCGTATGATGACATGGGCTCTGTGATATTCCTATCGCAGGCGGTGTTTGTTGACGGCATGTCCGGAGTGCGAAACTTCGCGTTCGTCTATCGCTGTGGCAGAGGCGCCACGGAAGTAGTTGCGGCAGCAACCGCGCTACTGTTGAGTGAGTGGAAAATGAGGTCCTGATTTTTATTCAAACCTTTATTCTTCCTATTCAACTTAAATGTTTTACTGGGAGTGTCATAATATTTCGTCACATTTCGGACGATCCCGCAGTAATAAGACAGGCTGGTAACCTTCGTCCATGAAATGTAACGAACTAAATGAACTAAATTTGATTTTAATGGTTCAGTTAATTTCAATATTATTTATAATTTTAATTTTCGAGTTCATTGAATGTTCATGGTTGGCGGAGCATATCTTTTGGATATCGTAAACGAATACGGCAATTTTGTTTTGATTTGGCTCTTTTAAGTCGGCACGCGTGAACAGTGGCATCCAGAAGGGGGGAGGCAGTTGAGACAACGTGCCCCAGCTCCGACTTTATTGAAGCTCTGATTTTTTTCATTCAAAACAAATGAAAAATATGTTAAAGCCAAAGCAAAGGCGTAAGCCAAAGCCGGCATAGCTTCGTGGGGTACGAATGTTTTTGGAAAATGAAAAATATATTCACTCCTAATTCAAATTAATTGCTATACGTAATTTCAGGCATTTGCATAGAAAATGCTGAGGAAAACTCCATTTTCATCTTATACAGTAAAGGACCTCACATTTCCTTTTCACGTTTGCGTGGTTGCTGTGAACTTTAATCAATTCCTTTGCCAACCTAATACCATAGAGAAAATATTCTCTCCTCTATGCTAATGAATCGTATAATTATGTTAAAAAGTTGTTTCATACCACCCAACAGCCTAAACTCAAAGGCCTAATATGCCTTGCCTGCTCGGAATGAATTTTATAAAAGCCGTTTGTAGGAATACCACAAAACCAGAAAAAATAAAAACGAAGAGCTCACATTGTTTTACGAGCAGTGGCACACCAAAGAAGGGGACATCAGCCATCCCGCCTCCCAGATGCCTATGATACGTATTCATAAATTGGTTTTACTTATTATCTGTAGGAACGAAAGTCATTCATTATATAATTAAATCCGTTATAAATAACTATTAATCAACAAATAAACCTGTATTTTGAATTCAGCATGAATTAAGTTATTTTTATTATAAGAATATACGGAATGGAAACATTCCGATAACAATTTTTATAAGTAATGTTATTAGTAGAATAACTGATTGCAGCTTTTTACGCATGCCTAGAAATATAAATGTGATACTATTACGGAACTGTCAAAAACATTGACGTGATTAAAGTATTAGGAACAGAAAATAAAGAAATTGAGCAGAAATTATAAGCAAGAAAAATTAAATTGAAACTTATCCTCATCACTGACGAAATGAGTGAGAAACTTCTCTCTAGTAGTAGGAATTTCCTCGAGTTGCAACTACTACAAAGTTGCGCAAAAGCTTTCCGATGTGAACGAGCTTCGAGAACGGAAAAAAAATGGCAGCCTAATCTTTGACTGAGTACTTAAAGGCCCCATGCTCACATGCGTTTTTATCTTAGGTTAAAGTGCTTCTACGTAGGCTCTCGTAATGTTTATGAAATTTACTTTATTAAACTCATTAGGACATTTATGGCTAGATTTCATTTTGATGGTGAAATGATTTGGCATCAAGAATTGTATCTTTATTCAATTTTTTTAATTTTTTCAAATATTTATTAAGTTTTTTAAAATAATGTGTTATTTTGAATAATTAGTAATTATATTAAACAAAAATAATTCAGAACAATTCGTGTTTGAGAGAAAACTGACGAAAATGACGTCATTGAAATGACTTACGCCTACACGGAGAGAAATGTTTAGTTCATACAATTAATCACGTAATAGATTCAACTAAACGGTATAGTAGATTTTCGTAGAACAAAATGCTTAGTCAAGTTCACGAAACTGCTGTTTAGTTAAACACACTAATGCACGTATAGTAATGTTCACTAAACAGGTCGTACCCGGGACGAATGGCAACTAGTGGAGAAAACTAAACGAATCTTTGCGTTGACTAATACATTGATTAATATTTACTAAACAGTGCAGCCCGTGGACTTGAGCCGCCTTAACCACGGTTAACTGACAGACCCTAGTCTAGCAGAGCAGTTACGGACGCAGCGCTGCTGGTTTTAGGCTGTCGACGTAATTTCTACCGTTAGTTTAGAGAATACAACATAATTATTGAAAACCAATAAAATACTAAACACGCCATTTATATAGCGTATAATACTATATACAACGTTGAATTCTTACACTTCAGATGGGTTCTATAACCATTTCAATTGGTCAGGTTGCTGAGAACGCGCGCTTACTAAACAGTATTTAGTAAACAGTGCTTACTAAACAGTATTTAGTAAACAGTGCTTACTAAACAGTGTTTAGTAAGTGTGACGACATGAAACGAGATCTCACCAAATGATTTTATCTACGAAACAAGAATAGTAACACTGACAATTCTCTTAGTTCATTCACTCACGATTATGAATTGTTTGATTTCCTAAACACAATTAAATCATGTTTAGTGAATCTCACTACAAGAAAAATTGTATTTACTATACGATCATTTACTAAAAATATTTAGTACATTCTACTACAACATTTCTCTCAGTGTATCAGCGAGTTAATAATTTGTCTTGTATTCAGTGGCTTGTGCTTCATAATTTAGGTAAAATGAAGGAGTCAGCAGAACATTTTTTCCGTCTTCCCTGTAGAAAAATAACAAAATAATAATTCCCCTTGGACGGTCTAACGACGTCATTGTGTGACGTCAATGTGTGATCTCTTTCATCATTGATTAGATTAGATCATTTTCTTCAAATATTCTCGATCGCTACATGCTCAAGAACATGCAAGAGCACTCTCTTACATGCCCAAGAAGCCAAAGTGATGTTTTCAAGTCAAAGGAGTATGAAAAAGTGCCCTTATCGCCACACATGTCGTCCGCTTCGATGTACTTGGCGGTTCTGCGGTGTTCTGTCGCTCTCCGGAAGTCCGGCGGCGTCAAAATGGCCGCCGGGCGGACGCAGCGGCATCCGCCAGACAGGGCAATCGCGGCCACAAGCGCCCTACCTTCAACCGGTCTCTATCAGCTTCTCGCGTTCTGATGTGGAAAGACGCGAAACAAAATTGTTCAATTTAAACGTTAAAACCTTTATATTATATCAACATTATTTTCACGGAAAGAAGAAATATGTACTGCAATTTTTCCATAGCTGCCACTTAAGACCCGTCTTCACGATAGAATTTATATCACGGCATTTCGCGTCTTTCTCAGTCGTGCCGCTAGATGTCGCATGATCAAGCAGTGCTTGATACGGTCGCGATCCTGCGACATCTAGCGGTACGACCGAGAAAGACGTGAAATGCCGTGATAAATATTCCATCGTGAAGACGGACCTTAAGAGGCAGCTGCGGAAAAATCGCAGTATAAAGAAATGATTGGGAAACATTGATAAATACATATTTTGACCGTGCGGTTTCGTAGGAACATGCATCAGGAAGGCAGTAGGGTCGCTGTCCCTCCCCCTTCGGATTAATATTATAATTTAATCGTATACTCTTTCAAACAATTTCTGCGCACACACCTATCTTTTTGGCTTTATTCTCTATTCGAATACATCCACAGAATAGAAGAACATCCTCCATCATACATCCTACAGAATTTTTTCTCATATTCGCGCTTGTTATAAATTTCATCGGCTACAGGCGTTCGCCGGGGCGCCCTAAACGCGGCGTTGCTCTGGCAACTGAGTGATGAGTGATCGCCATGGTCTCTGCTAATCGCTGCCTTTTAGTGCTCGAATAGCAACATGGCGCTCAAAATGGCGTTTCCAGACGGGCGCTGCTGAGCGAAAGTATCGTACTTCTGCGTTATCTGTTGATCGATTTATAAACTTACACTATTTCTTTCGCTGAATAAGAAATACTACGTAATGCGAATACCTCTGATACTGAGTTCGTACTGTTTGCTTTATGATTACTTTCTCACTACTGCTTACGCAGTATAGACAACGTATTGCAATGCGGCGGGAAAAACGAGCGATTATTTTTGACAATAAACTCCTTGCCGGGCCCTGGTACCGACAACGGATAAATCTTGTCCCTGGACAGTAAATTACTCTAACACGCTGTGTAATCAGAATCCATATTTGTTGAGTCATTGATACAGAAATATCGATGGACAGCACAAATACTGTCCATACGTCTGTCTGTCCGTCTGTGTGTAAACAAACCCTAGGAGCTAAGCCGTAAGGATTTTCACAAAAACTTATATTTCCCAATCGATCTGGCAGATGTCGCGGGCCCTTGAATTTGAAATCGATATTCTAATTTTGGAGGGCACTTTAGAAATAAATCACTTGGACATTTTCAAACTTTTCAAAAAATGTACCAAACTTTTTGATTAAATTTTGTTGTCAAATAGTGTAAAGGGCGGTTAAGAGAATGGTGCAACTTTCATTTTCGTTGAAATCCTTGATTTTTCAAAAATTGCAAATTTTCACTTTTTTTCGACGTCTTTCTACAACTACAGTTATGAAGATATAATTCTTTTCCTTAGTGAAATGTTTTCATTAAACACAGATTTTCCAATAATGTCATGTTCAATTTTTCGAAAATATGAATATTTTTTTGCGTAGTTTCTCGAGAAACGAAGGCAATTTTTAAATTTTAAACAATTATTTTTTCAAAAACAGCTGAAAATTTGTTCTGTAATTTGTTTTCCACATGTGTAGCAAAGAACGACAAAGAAAGCGGTGCTGGTCCCATTTTCGGCGCACTGTCGGTATTTTCGGAAATTGAAACAAAAATCGAAATAGTTAAAATTCAAATTCATGCGCTTCCTTTGACACATTGTCAGTACGCAAAATGGCATACCGTGGTTGAAATTATTAAAATTTTATGATTGTTGCCGGTCGTGTTGATTGTACACTGTCCAGTCACATTAACGAGACCACCTGTCAAAATTCTGAAAAAACCCTCTTTTGCAGCGCTGATCGCAGTGAGACGTGCAAGAAGAGAGTCACTTAATTTCAGGATGGTACCGACGTGTGGGGATGTGGAGCCATGCCGACCCCAGTGCCGTGGCCAGCTGCACTTGATTCCTCGGCCCGCGTGAGAACATTCTGAAAATGTCATAAGAGATTCGTATAATGTACACCTCAAAATTAAGATTTCTTTCAATTTCTCAGAACCGCTAGACGAGGGAGATTCATAGCAGAATGTCCTTTCTCATGCGTGGACTTCACTAACGTGAATGACGAGAATCTAGGATGTGTGTGTGTGTCGAACCAGTAGTAGTCACAATTCATCAAAACTGCAGCAGATGCTTACAAGGAGTTATACCCAGTATAACAGTTGTTGAAAATGTCTAATGACACGAAATGTCTAATGAGACGAAGGTCTGATGTTGCAGATGCAATCTAATGTTTTGCAAATCCAGTCTTCGTCTAGGGTGCTCCCGCATTTGATGCTTAGAAACAGAAATGGCGGTTAAAAAGCAAGATAGAGGGATGCAAGACTCAACGAACTGCCTTGGCTATATTAAGTTGTATTACTTCTCTGATTTGATCACATTTTAGTACGATGTGTACGAGAAAGTAAACTTGCATATTGCTGTTTTTGTATCGGTTCTTTTACAAATACATCTATTGTATCTTGTTATAATGAGGAACACAGAAATGCCCACGTACTTACTTGTGTATTATGTTGTGAGAAACTCTTCTTTGAAGTGGGTTGAAAGGACTTTAATCGACAGGTGATCATGATCAGTTAGGTGTCTTGGATAAGAGCTGATGTTCAATAGTAAGGAGGAATTTATTCCCCCTTATGTCACCTTGAAATTCCTAAATTTGGGTCACTTTGAAATTCGCAAATTTCAATGGAAGTACAATTTTCGCAAGGGGCTTTATCCTTTAGTGTATTGTTACATTGTTACCCTACATAATTTACTTTAGTGAAAGATGGGAGATAGCACTTTCTCAGATTACCAATCTATTGTAACTTCCTATTTTTAATCAAAGGAATTTTGAAGGGATAAATTAAAGGGCTTGAGGCAGTCACAAGACAAGCTGTTCTGACCATCACAACAAGCCTCCATTTATTCTTATATATTGTTAATATCTCGAATTTGATGAATGTGTGGCTTATTCTGAAACTATAAATATCTTGATCAAATTTATGAAGACCTTGGGGCAAAACCAACATGACTCACACTTCGACTAAAATCCAAATATTGATTTTTACGAAAAGCGGACGCTCGTTGTTACTGGTGTGGCTTATCTTGTTACTGACCCACGTCATTCAGTTGTTTGAATGACACCACAACTGGATAGATGAGGAACGCAGGAGATAAATTGGTGTCGCACAAGGAACTATTATTTTTACACCACCGACGACAATAGAGTTTTTAATATATTTTTTTTATATAAAACTTCATACAATGTATACTGCGATTTTTCTAACTTTGCCCCTCAAGGCCACTCAAATCCTATCTTCGCGATGGAATATGTCACGGTATTTCGCATCTTTCTCAGTCGTTCCGCTAGATTTCGCATGATCGCGACCATATCAAGCAGTGCTTGCGATCATGCGATTTCTACCGGCAAGACCGAGAAAGACACGAAATGCCGTGTGTGATATTCCTTCGCGAAGATGGGCCTTGCGGGCAAAGTTACAGAAATCGCAGTATAAGCATTGAAAATGAGTGCATTGTTTTTCTGAAAGGTACCTTTTTTGTGCGTTGTGCAGGTTCCGAATAAATGAAACGTCGCAGGAAATGGTGCGGTTGCCGACAACTTGCAGTCGTCGCTCGTCCACCTGCGGGACAACAACCGCACGCTGGCGGCGGGGCGCGCGGGATGCAGAAGCGGGACGAGGGCCTCTTCTTCTGCAGGGCGTACAACTTCAGCGGCGGCGACACCAGCATCAATCGCACGATGCGACTGTACCTGAAACGTAGGTGCACGCACGCAGCGCGCCATGCCACTCCGGCAACTCGCAGAAGCAGAAGCACGTGCGGCAAACTCTGCTTTACACGACTTTATCCATGACTTGATGTTTTATGTTTTGAAACTTTTTTCTAGGACATTAATACAATTTTGATGACCCCTTAATGATTTTCTCTGTTATGTTATTATGTTCCATTGCATCACTGACTTAAATAATAATAATATAATATAATAATATAATATAATAATAACAATGATCATAATAATAATAATGTCGATCCAGATAACCGATATTAATTTCTTTTGTAAATAATAAACAATTAACACGTTTCTGGAGTCTTTCTATGCTTCTGTAATGCAAATTGTTGCCTAGAAATCATTTTTTCAAATCAAATTTTGAGTCCAACTGCAGCCCAACCATTCGGAATATCCATGTGTTTATTAGACAAAATATGCTTAGAATTGTCTTAAGAGCTTATTTTTGAAGTTTCGACGTTTCCTCCCCGGACGACCTGTAATATAAATGTTAGAATTAACCAGATATAAATGTTTACATCTGGCGAGAAAACATTTAAAAGGAGTAATTTCTCTTGCTGCAACAGCGTTACAATTCAAGGTGGAGTCAAGAAGTTCTATGCGTTACACCAACGTGCACAACAAAGTACTAGCAGTGTGCCTGCAGGGTACTGATACCGCGGCCCAAGCTAACTCGCCGCCCCTGTTGCTTTGTCAATGTCCCTTAAACAATAAGAAAAGAGTAGTTTCGTTTTGTCGAGCTTTGGAATAGGTTTGGAACGGAGGCTCTCGCGCGTCTGGCTTCTTTTGAAGGCGTGTTGCGGTCATAGACGTGAGTGCGATGGATCTATTGTGTTACAGAGTTATGTTTGTTTCAATTGAATAATTACATCTTTATTGGAATTGCCGTTTTCGCGGAGAGTGATACTAAAAGAAGATAAATATTAAATCTAATTATTTTATATGGAATGTAGTTTACCGCAATGACAGTTTACCAGTAAACCAAAGGTCATTGACTTTCAACTTTACAATTTGATTCCACCGTTTTTGAACCCAGCGTCCACCTCTTCTCAGAGTGGAGAACGGAACACGGCCGTGCGGTGGATATTGTTTCTTACGTCATGTGGTGTCAATGACTTTCCTCGCCGACAGCTGACGCCTGATGCTGTGAGGAGGGCAGGTAGCAGCAACGAGCTACCTCTAGATCGAACCGGCGTAGGTGGTTCACGGCATCAACTGAAGTCACTGTAGGGTCAGTCACCGGGAGGTTCTAGGCTTCTAGTCGCGACGTGGCAGGATTTTCGCTAGATAGCTAGGTCGAATTCAGCTGCTGTCTTGCGAATATTCTAACGGCGGCTGCTCTGATCGGTAGTTTTCCGTGTTTTGTCCGATCAACACAGGCGAATGCCGGAGCAGTACCCTAACAAGTGGACCATGGCCCGCACGTGATCTGTCCTTCCTCTTCCTTGTTCCATCCTCACCCCTTACTCACACGCACCAACTTGCACTACACAACTACTCTAGTCGGTGGCTTAGAGATTGTCCCGGCTGGAGCGGTGCCCCACTGGTGGGAGATACCTGTTAGGGAAAACCCCGCTAAGTCCTACCTGTACGTCGAACTTGCAACGTGAACAAAGAATGTCGAGGGGGAAGGTGACTCGCGCAATTTAAAATCATGCATCACACTTACGGGACTAATTCCCTCAGCAGTTGACGCGCTCGCAATCATCAATCAATGAAGTCGTTGGGATCGCAGTGCGGGTCTCGCGCGTTCTCACTCCGGTCAGGCCGGTCGGCGGGCGGGCTGACCCAACGTGATCCCCGAGCCCATTGTCCCGCCTCATTCACAAATGTCACGGAGCGGCGGCCTTCGCATCATGCACAGTAGTATGGGCTATGAAGACCGTGCCTATTATATCCTGGCCGATTACAGTCAAGGGCGTCTGGTCTCGCGACATTTTGTGGTGCCATTGCTTTCATCTGTGAGAGAGCATCTTCTCAAACCGAATATTTCCGTGTGTGTGGTGTGGTATTCTGTGAATAATATATACTTTCACGGTAATTCCACGTGAATAAGACCGAAAGAAGCATGACTCTTCCGGTTGATTTACAAATTTTTTGACTTGTTCAATGTGATGTAAAAAAGTTAGAAGCATCATACTTAGTGCGC
This sequence comes from Acheta domesticus, assembly GCA_031308135.1. Taxonomy (NCBI): domain Eukaryota; kingdom Metazoa; phylum Arthropoda; class Insecta; order Orthoptera; family Gryllidae; genus Acheta; species Acheta domesticus. The sequence continues at coordinate 205,849,109 of JAHLJT010000631.1, read as the reverse complement.
ATGTTTGATTGTGGAATTTATTTTTTATCATACCCAAAGTCAGTAGAACTTCTATGGATTCAGACAGAACTTCAGAAAAAAATTAAAATCACGTGAAAATCATTCTCATTTAAGAAAAATGCTTCTCTTTATAGTAAGAGTTCAAAGAAAAGAGTATTATTATTATCATTATCATTATTATTATTCCTCTACATCACGACTAAAGATGTTATGTGTCGGCTGAATATAAAATCTACTCCAGGTTGCAACCAGCTATCTAAGGAGTAGTCAGGGACTGTCGGTTGCCTCTACAATACCTTGCGCAAAATGTGGGCTTTCCAAATAAGCGATTTCTTGCACTTCCCAGTCTTTTGAATTACCTGGGAGTTTAGACAAGTTCTTACATAAATTTTGCGGAACAAATCCGAGCTCCGGTAACTATCGGGACGATCTGTGCTTTTACGCCCCACATTCGGCCGATCTCGATTTCCAAACTCTTGTATTAAGACGTTTCTTTCCTCCTTGGTAACGACGTTTTGATCGCAAGGTACAGCACATCGACAAGTTAAACAAGATTTGTTCTCCAAATCCCGGATGACTATATCCGGTTTGTTTGCCGGCTATCGTGCGGTCAGTTTGAATATGTTGGTCGTACAATATCGTACACAATCCAACAGACGACAACCGTTTTTTGTGAGTATTCGTACCACTTGGGGTGTGTTCGGAACTTCGAGGGCGGTACAGATCCACCAGTGGAAGTAGCTTACACATCCTGTCGTGTCTCTTCAGGTATTCAGTCTTTGCATAGGATTGGACAACATGAGATAATATGATCAATGGTTTCTACGTGTTCCTGACAAATGCGGCATTTTCATTATGGGAAGTTTTGAGGGAACCGCTTTAAATCATAATGTCATGTTCTCAAGGCCAGATGTTTTGGGCAGCTATTTATCAAGTGCTTCCGATTCTGGCTTCATTCTTCCCTTTTAAAGCCACATAAATGATTTTCTTATTGATCTGCACCTTGTCTATTCGTTCAAATATTGTCCGTGGAGATGGTTTGTCTCCCCACGATTTCTTTAACATTTTTTGTGTCTCAAATTTCATTTTAAGAAGCATCAGAAGTTTCGTGTCTCTGTCTTCTGGGTGTCTTGCATAGTTTTTGTTCGCATGCTTCTGGCTACCCTTACAATGCCTTATGTTTCCCATTCTTTGCCGTCAGATTTTCATGACCTGGGCCTCATTTAGTGAACATCTTGATGGCTGACTACAATACTTTCCCATTCCCCGTTATTGCATTGTGCCATGAGGTTCAATTTGTCTCAGGCCTCTTCCGTCCTTCCTTACGTGACGCATAAAGTCTATGTACATCAGCTTGGAGGTGGGCAACATGATGCAATGTAAGCAGTTTTCTGGTTTTTCGATCCTGGTGCGAATTTCCTGTTCAGTCCAGTCCACTAGTCCGAAACTGTATTTCGGCTACAGGCACCGCCAACTACCTATTACTGATATTTTATTTCCTTGATTTTCAGAGCGTACGAGTCTCATTCTTCTATAATAAGTCCTTGCGATTCTC